>JAUOBX010484855.1:0-10230 GCA_032360705.1 Eupentacta quinquesemita
AGGCTTGTGGCTTCCAAAAATATTGCGTCCTACTGGACGCAATTGGTTGTGTGACATGTGGATATTTGCGTCCATTCCTCTGCAAAAAGCGTCATGGACGCGGAGACGCGATCCAGCGCGACCCCTGTTACTAATCTTCCGGTTTCTTCCTATTATCTGTCATTCATAGTAAGAAGAACAGCTACTCACCTCTGGACTATCATGGTCTGTTCAACTTCTTGACTCTGCGGTTCCTGAACCCTGTGTTCTACCACGAGAAGGACAATCTTGACCCCGAGGACATCTTTCCCCACTCCAAGTGGGACCAGTCCCACTACAATGGCTTACGGTGAGTACAAGCGATAATATTTGCTATAATGATGTGGTTGCCACTCTGTACATGTGTGGTCTATGTGTTACTAATCATAGTTGACAGGCAAACGAGACTTGCTGCAAATACCTTGAAGCAATTCCAACTTCACCAAGTCAACTTTGTAATGTTTCAACTATGGTAAATCATAGTGAATTGTTGTTCGCATACTTATTACAAAATAGCCTGTATCCCACAACTTGAAAAATGAATGCTGTGAAGGCTGCCTGTCGAACCTTGGGGGGAAAACTCACCTAATACAGCCTGTGCTACCTTACAATGTTCCTATTTACACCTGGGTTTACTGAATCAATTATGATTAAGTGCCTTCTTGAAGGAACAATCATCCATTTACCAATCCATGTGTAGGTCTTGTGTTCATTCAATATCTTACTTGATTACTTACTTATTTTCCTGCCTCAATTGCTTTCAAGAGACATCAATCTATGATTCATTTCAAAGAATGATTCATTGTTGCACAGTGTTTTTAGTAGAAATGTGCATTATACTCGATGATAACAGTAGTAAACTGTATTTATGACAGGCTTTCCAAAATACATTCCAACGCGGCTAACATACCAAATGAATAGGTAGGTCAAACCTCACTTCACTGTAAGTATTTCATATGACCCTACTGATTAATAATATTTGACTCTAATTGATGTAGATTTGAGCATATGTGGGACGCTGAGGTGAAGAAGAAGGGTATCGAGGAGGCCTCGCTGGGTAGAGTGTGTCTCAGGTTTGTGAGGACTCGTCTCATCTTCATGTTCTCTGGGCTACTACTGGTTACTATGTCGCTGCTCTTCGTCACGGTAGGCAAATGTTTTGATAAGTTTTTCGACTTGTCTCATATTTTGTCATTAGGCAATATGATTTATGAGAAGAATAAGTTGGTAACTCTCAAATAACATCATTCACTGTGGTAATTTCAATTGGAATGGTACATATATGGAGTAGCCTTCATGAGGTCTGGCAGCTGGTTTATGATTGGCTGAAGGTGATATGATTAGATAAGAAGGTCATCAAGGACTCTGTACATGTCTATCTGTCACAGCTACAAATTAATAACTGAACTGCTGTGCCACCATGAATCTCAAGTGTAAAAGGAGTCGGAACATCACATAAAAACCTCCTTCACAGAGAGGTTAAATTTGACGATCATTGGTAGTTGATCAGTAGGCCTATTATCATGCAATTTGTTCAAGCATTCAGGAAATCATATATGTAGCTTTCCAATCATAGTGTGAAATCATCGTAATTCGGCATATCCTGATGTACATTACAGTATTGCAAATTATCAGGTAAGCTACTGTGCCATTGGCTCTCTTGTTTGACTGTACTACCCCTACTGAGGAACTTTGCAGCTACACCAGGCACACTTCCAGGGCAATTGATGTAGACAATTGTACATCAGGCACACTTCCAAGGCAATCGGTGTAGACTATTGTACATCAGGCACACTTCCAGGGCAATTGTTGTAGACTATATCGTACATCAGGCACACTTCCAGGGCAATTGTTGTAGACTATATCGTACATCAGGCACACTTCCAGGGCTATTGGTGTAGACTATTGTAAATCAGGCACACTTCCAAGGCTATTGTTGTAGACTATTGTAAATCAGGCACACTTCCAGGGCTATTGGTGTAGACTATATCGTACATCAGGCACACTTCCAGGGTAATCGGTGTAGAGTGTAGACTATTGTACATCAGCTTCTGTCCTCAGCTCACCATTTCTAGTAGACCATCCATGAAAAGATAAATGCATGATAATGAAAACTACTTTCAATAGGACAGTAATTTATTGTCATTTGGCAGCTAAGAAATACCTTTTTTGATGGTCTGACAGTTCGAATTTCCAATTCACAATGATGGTGTTCTGTTCAGCTGGTCACATTAAAATTATTCCCCCCCTGAATATTGCCTCTAGATATTCATTCAATCAGTCAATTGCTAACATAAACATACATAAATAATGATGAGTATCATTAACCCAGCAATTATATCCGTAGATCTGTTTGGTGTCTCTAACAAATCCTAGAGTATTAGTATTGATGACGATATTCATGTTGACTTCTTTGGGGTTGGGATGGCAGTGATCATGACACTAACATCTACTGATCTCTATCACTGTCTGCTCTGTTTTCTATAGTCATTCCTGACCCAAAAGATCCTGCAGTACATCGATCAGGATGAGCGAGATGACTTGTTTGGGGTTGGGATGTGCCTGGCAATCCTGGGGATGAACCTCTTCCGTGTTGCTAATGGACTCATGTTCTTCATCACGTCGTGCAGGACTGCAACCCGCCTCCGGGTTGGGATGCTCTCAATCATCTTCAAGAAAGTAGCTAGGCTCAGGAGTCTGAAGGACAAATCTGTCGGTGAGGTGAGCAGTACTTGTCACATTTGATATGGCTTTTTTTGTTGTTGTTAGAATTCAGGAGTTATATTCATGGATGTAAGTATACTTACCCTATTGCTGCAATATTCAAAGAAAGATTTGACTCTTGGAAGTAATGGGATGCTGAGATATCATAAAAATTACCTCAGCGTTATTGATAATAATATATTGGAAGTGTAATTTCCATTTGAGGGTTGGAAGTTTTATCAAGCTGTATAGTGATCAGTCAGTGTAATGTGTTGTTGGTTGTTGTGTAGTATCAGACCATTGGGCATTCGTACCGTATGAATTTAAGTTAAATTGATGCAGTGACTGCTGGATTGCCCCCAAAACTGCATATAACATGCTCTAATCAATGGAGTCAAAATCACTGCAGGCTGTACATTGTGTCTAATTTTCAGAATTCATGCAAATTTCGGCGGATGTAGAGTGTAACTTCATGAGACAAACACTAAGCATTTCCAGTTAATATCTGTGTTACACATCAACTTGGTAGATATTTCGAGTTTTTCAAAAAAATCAACAAAAAGAAATCCACAAAGCAAATCGCTCCTCATAATCATAGTTGGACGGACTCGTGTAAGAAAACGACTGACTGCAGAGTATGCATGACTAGCAGTTGGCAAACTCACTTGTTTCTTCACGAACTGTGTCAGTTTATTCTGTGAATATATGGCCTATGAAATTGTGCAGGAATGTTATATAGTTCATTAATACGATACAAACATAGATATTTACACAAGTCTTTGTGAATATATTGTTGGATTAGCTCCGGACTGGTGATCAGAAGGTTCTATTCCCCGGTGTGCTGACTTTCCCTGTGCCTCCCTGACCGAGGGCTTCATCTCCATTGCTTGTCCCACCCATGCAATATTACAGAGTAAACTGCTGCCACACTCCCCAAGATTTTTGGAGTGTGTGCCTTGTCTTTATGAGCGAGGGTAATGTTGTAAAGCACCTTGAACAGCTGTTAGTGTATATGTGCGCTATATTTGACACAGCATTATTATTAAACAATATAACTAACCACCAAAGTGGAGGACTTAGAAATGTTCGATTCATTAATACAACATTGTAGCAACTTGTATGTCATGTTTTCCCATACAGGTGGTCAACATATGTGCCAATGACAGCCAGCGTATCTTTGATGTGACTATCTTTGGTAACTACCTTGGTACTGCTATCATCCTCATCATGATGATCCTTGTGGTAATCTACTTCATCTTTGGCTGGACTGCTGTTGTTGGTACCCTTGGCACCTTCATTATCTTCTGGCCCACACAGGTAATCCATGCATAGCATTGTAGCCATGTGATCGTAGGTTCCATTATAATGATTAGACTTTGACTGAGCCCTCGATTGCTGGATGAGTTGGACAGAACAGGATTTTCCATTGCTGAATTTTGAACCAGTACAAATCACAATAGCAGTAATTGTGTTGTCTTGTATATTAGCAGCCATCACACCATTCCCACCATGGTACCAAATACTAATAATCAAGGTGATTTATATCTACACAAAATTGAATAAATATCAAACATGCAAACATGTCAGAGTACTAAATATCAGGTGTGGGACAGTGGGGTTCTGATGTACGTGTCCTCATACTACTTTGGTAGTAAATCTGTTCCATGAAATCACCTTCAATGTTTGAGCTGTATTATTTTTATATCATATACCTGTTATTGTGTCTGGTACAGTGGGGTTCTGATGTATGTGTCCTCATATCATCTTTGGTAGTTCAAAGAAAATATGTTCACCTTTAATGTTTGAGTTGTATTATTCTTTATATCATATACCTGTTATTCTCCAATATGGTATTGGACTATGATACAAACATATTTGTGGGTGCTCGCTACTACTAGTTACTTCTCATTCAACATTGGATATGAGACCAGATTCAATCAGCAGCTGGATGAGACAATTGTACAGTAGTGCAGATAGATACCCACAAAAACTCATTATTTCTTAGTTAGTGTTTAGATTTCGAATTGGCATTAACAAATCCTGTTCTCGGATTCACTATTACACTCTGACCTTACACAAGTGTAAAATGAATATGCAGCCACTTCTCTACATGTGGTTGGGATGGAGGTAAAAAGGACAATTGTTCTTGACAAGGACTTAGATGACTGAGGAAGAATTCTTCCACCTAGCTACATCCACACTAACTCCTAAATGAAGTAGAAGCCTAATTCTTACTGTAAATTCCTCCAATAGGCGCTGTTTGGACGGATCACCACATACCTCAGAGAACTCTGCATCGATGTCACAGATGAGCGAGTCCAGAAGATGAATGAGGTCCTCACCTATGTCAAACTGATCAAGATGTATGCCTGGGAGGTCCCCTTCTCAAAGGCTGTCGCTGGTAAGCTAAGTCAATCTGGGCTCAATTCGTCTGATCTGACTTCTTCTCACTCCAAATCATGGCCTACTCATACCTTCGTCTACGCATTGGTTGCTGAGCCTCTGTGTCTAGAGGATCATGTGGAATGCATGGAGCTCACCACTACTCTCACATTGAGCTACAGCCAAAGAGGTTGATTCTAGCTGGATACTCAGCAATGTTGGCTATGTTACATTCTCATTCTCATTGACCCTATACTGGCCAATGTTGCACACAAACATCAGACCTCTTCCCTATCCCACGCTATGCTCTAAAGTAGTTGCCCGAGAATTGTACTAAGTGGTTACGGGGGCACCAGGGCATGACATCTGCTATTGAATGCTCAGCTATAGGAGTCTCAACCGAGAGACTGGGCATTGTAGTGCAGTATCTTTGCCTGGCTAATCCCACCTGCTAATCCCACCTGCTAACCCCAAGGATACAGCGGGGACTCAAACCCATAAACTCTAGAATACGAGTTTAAAGTATTAACCAACCAGGCTACCACGCTCTTTTTCCTACGAAAGTAACTACTGGCACCTACAATGCCAGCAAAGTAACTACTGGCACCTACAATTCCAGCAAAGTAACTACTGGCACCTACAATTCAAGCAAAGTTACTACTGGCACCTACAATTCCAGCAAAGTAACTACTGGCTCCTACAATTCCAGCAAAGTAACTACTGGCACCTACAATTCCAGCAAAGTAACTACTGGCTCCTACAATTCCACCAAAGTAACTACTGGCACCTACAATTCCACCAAAGTAACTACTGGCACCTACAAATCCAGCAAAGTTACTACTGGCACCTACAATTCCAGCAAAGTAACTACTGGCACCTTCAATTACAGCAAAGTAACTACTGGCACCTACAATTACAGCAAAGTAACTACTGCCACCTACAATTCCACCAAAGTAACTACTGGCTCCTACAATTCCAGCAAACACAAGTTCCCCTTGCTGGCTATTAGTTTGGGAAAGTAAAACTATTGGTAGATTTAATAAGGATATATATTTGCAACAATAGTGAAAACAATTAAAAGTGCATGCTCTAATGCTATGTGTTTTGCGCAATCACCATGGTCAGGTTTGGACTGATAGTATTATTCTTTATTACTCTATAATATTAGCTTTGATCATGATGATCCCTTTGTAGTCCTTAGTGAAGTATATCCTTGTAGCACGAATACATGCCTCAGCTCCCTGTGTCCTCAACATCACAGTAACATGCCCCTGTGGTCCGCATACATGACTGTACTATAGCCCTGCCAATGCTGGCAAGAAATGCAATATGTAGGTCTGCACTATTGCAGAGCCTTGTATCTTCCTCTGTGTGACAGTCTATTTATCTGTCCTCAATTGATGAAAATGGCTACTCCTTCGATCAATCATGATTAAACTCCTTCAAAATGATGACAAAATGAAGGGTCATCTAGGATGTTAGAAAATTAAAGGTCCAAGATCTTTTAGCAGTCAATTGTTGGTTGATTAGGGATTCTAGTTAATTGAGAAAGCTTGTCGTTATTATTGGGCACCAAAACTACTTATGGGTAAATCTTGGCCATTGTTCTAAAAGTCAAGTGGCTTTCACTCCACAGGATAGATTTGAAGACCCTGTAATTTGTCATTATTTTATATCTTGGTCATTCTAATTATTTGCAAATCACACCGCTGCAAAGATCTGTTAGCCACTATGCCACTGACACTCGTGTTTCTTTCATCAGGCATTCGTGCCAAGGAGAGAGGCTACCTGGAAAAGGCTGGCTACATGCAGAGTTTCAGCATCTCGCTGACCCCGATCACCCCCAACATCGCCACCGTCTTCACTATCCTACTCCATATTGGCGTTGGTAACACTCTCAATGCTACTGAGGTATGTATAATAGCATCTTATGGCTCCTTGCCCCACCTCACCCATATTCTATGTAGATACTTCATCTTAATGAGTTGTGTGATGTGGTGCCTCATGTTAATAGGAACCTACATTTGCGGCTGAAAACCACATTCCATCAGCCCTTTCCTGAACTTCCCAACTGTTGGGCTCCAATGATGTCTTGAGGAAGCATGTCCCCGTCACGTAGAGTCTTTGGGAGGAAACTTTGATTGTAAATTTCAATATTGGCTTGGACCCTCATAACATGATGTCCCTGCTTTTGGCGTGTTGCACCTGGAACTGTCATTGTTATCCGGTTGTTGAATATATCCTTGAACTGTCATTTTTATCCGGTCATTGAATATATCCTGGAACTGTCATTGTTATCCGGTCATTGAATATATCCTGGAACTGTCATTGTTATCTGGTCATTGAATATATCCTGGAACTGTCATTGTTATCCGGCCATTGAATATATCCTGGAACTGTCATTGTTATCCGGCCATTGAATGTATCCTGGAACTGTCATTGTTATCTGGTCATTGAATATATCCTGGAACTGTCATTGTTATCTGGTCATTGAGCATGTTGTCAAGTACAGACAAGTGGAACTAGAAATGTATAGGTGGGTAAACCACCCACAAGAAAAGTTACACCGATTTGACTGCTGAGGACCTTGAAATGTACTCATGTTGTTTTGGATCGACTATAGTCTACATCCACCAAATTCCCTTCAAAGTTAGAAAAGTTATACAAAATTATGCAAGTTTGACTTTTGATGACGTTGAAATGACCATCATGTTCTTTCTGGACTGATTATAGTCCACACCCACCAAGTTTTGTGTAGATCAGACAAGCCCAAATATTTCACATGCCCACTTTTGAGATTCCACTGGGGCAGAGATGTGTATCAAGTTTGAAATAACACCCCATAACTATATTGTCCCTGAACACTTCACGTGTCACAGAGATATCATTATTATGGCAAGAATAGATATTACTCATAAGACAATACATATAAACTTAACGGCTGTAAGGTGGCAGAATCAGTGTGTAGTCTGCAGCTGTGCAAAAACTTCCGAATGGGATCCTGATGTCTTCATATGATACCATTTTTTTACCAACTCCACTTGCCAGGGAGACTATACACTGAAATTTGTCAGATGAAGATGTTACACATGATCCTGAGGATACCAGCAATGTAACAATTTGAGTAGAGGATGCAAGGATTTGTCAGGGTCTACCCAATTCCCGACCCATTTCCTAGAATGCTTTGGGGGCTTCCACAATTTTCACACTGGATTCCAACTAACAGTAATATGTACATATTGGCAGGGGATCCGACTTATACATAGTAACTCTTATTATTATTATGATTTGTTTGTACATTATGGCAGCAATTAACTTACAGCAACTTACGCAAGATTTTGTGCGTGCGTAAGTCCATTCACGATGCGTATCTAACGCAATGTGGTATTCAGGAAGCTTTGCGTGGCGTAATTTTGTGTGTAACTTCACGCAAACAAATTACCTGGCATAGCGACAGAATTCATGTCGCTTTTCATACACTTCTCAAGCAATTCTGAGGGAATGCTGATGGGATACTTCACAAAATTGAATACATTCCTTGTCAGTGTTGTCATTAATATATCCGCGACGTTGAAATTTTCTTTGAAAGGTTTCTGGAAGTTTTATGAACCAACAAAGAGTGACAAACTCGTGTACGGTGCGATGTCAAGTTGCTCCAGCTATAATCATGACTTGCAGATTCCGTGCTGGGAGTCCCGTATCCGAGATTGCGCATTGTGACTGAGTTGAATTGATGCGCATCTGTAGGCGTGCCTTGATTGTTGAGTTGCCCAAGAGACTGCATATTTCAGACGAGTTCCTCACGCGCATCGGTTGGCATTTTGCCTTTGCAACGAGAGTTATGATTGGCCACGCATGATATTCCTATTTATGATACGTCTGCCCCTGCGAACGGCGTACGCACGTTTTGTGAATATAGTTTATGAGCTTGCGTACGAACTTCGTAACTTTTTTTGCGTTTGCAAAAACTTACGCAAATCTTTGTGAATACGGCCCCTGGTCTCTTCATCAGTCATCGGAGGCGGCTGGGTGATTTGGAATAGTGGGTGGATGCAGCTAGCAGTCTCCCATATATCAGTGAGTGAGTGTAAGTGGGATTCTCACTAACATATATCTGATTTTATACCTATCGTTGACTGTCCACCTGTATTTGACCCTATCCAGACATTCACCCTTGTCGCTACTCTGAACACTCTCCGTGCTGTGATGGGTGCCACCCCATGGTCCATCAGATCCATTGCTGAATCACAGGTAGCCCTCAGGCGCTTGAAGGTAAATTTGAACATATTTTCATTAGTTGTAGTAGTAGTATTTGTATTGTTCAGCCAGGAGTATAGCCGGGATTCCATTCATATGACTGCAGATGCAGCAATCTGTGATGAATTTGGATAATCAATGTGAAGCGTGGACGAAGAAAATTGTATGAATGTACTGTTATTAGATCGCAGAGATCTGGACAGGTTCAACGGCCAAAATAAATAATTGAAAAAATTATACTTGCACTCGGTAGGACATCAAATGTTGTACCCATGCGGCAAGAATCTTGCATCACTGCAAATAGATGATTTGGGATATCTATCTCGCCATGCAATGCCCGAATATAACCTACATGGGCTGGTATAAATTGGTTGTTTATTCTGTGCTAACAATTACTGGTTCATCAACACTGCCCCCTCATCAACACTACATCAACACTACCATTTCCATCACTGCCCTGGCCAGTCGCCAGCTTGGCCTACCGCCTGGCCTGTCAATAAGTTGTTTGATTGACTGCATTATGCATACACTGTACATCGCGCATATACGCGCATTCACTGGCCAATCCGTACTGCTCAGAACCTCACTATGTGGGCCTGTTGGGAAATGCACTCATCGCAGGAATGTGTGAACATTTATTTTAAAACTGTTTTGAATTCACGTTTTCTGGATAAATAGGGATGGTACAAGTGGGTAAATGCTTTGTTGGCCTGCCATTAATGTTTACTCTTGGGCAGGGACTGTGATGAGTTTTTGAGCAGGCGGGCAATGATTGCCCACCTTGGTGGTAGTAAAAAAAAATTAGGCGGGCAATTAATTGCCCAGCTAGGAATTTAGGCGGGCAACCAATAAATTGTGATGGATTCTGGA
>JAUOBX010484966.1:0-10230 GCA_032360705.1 Eupentacta quinquesemita
TCGTTCGAGGCTTAGTTGGCTTCCAAATCCCCTGATACGAGAGCAGCCTATTTTTCAGCCTGGAACCCCCGGGTTATCGTCGAGTCTTAACAATCCTTCGTAGACAAGATACACGAACAGATCTGCAACTCGAACCCCAACTCGTTTTGGTCCTTGGCCAAGTCTGTCACCTCTATCTTCAGTCATTCTCCTTTTCCTACTCTGCAGAATCCGAACGGGTCCCTGTCAGCAGACCCACAGTCCAAGGCTGATACTTTCGCTGAGATGTTCGCATCTAATTCTTTGGTGGTGATGGTGAAATCCAAAAGAAGTACCCATATTTTGACATCTCTATTCTAGTAGTAGTATCATTATTATTCTTATTATCATTAACGATAATAGATAATGTGAAGACATATCACTTGTCATTGATTTCATTGAGTCGCTTAGAATATTTTTTAATTCACTCAGGACATGGTGCAAGTAATAATGTTGTGGGCCCACTAATCACTGCACTCGGACACTATTCAACATTAAGCCATAGTATGTATAATCTCCCTTCGAAAAATGTTTTGCATGGTCTTTGATCTTCCAACTTTAACCCAGTGGTAAAAAGATTGGCATGTAGGTAAGTTCATGGAATATTTTGTTTGCTACTTACCGTACCAGCTAACTGACGAAACTCTTGGCAGTCCTCGTATGTTCCATGAAAAACGTGGTTATTACCGACTACTGTAGACAAGAGAAGCATATCCGAAACAGTTCGAAGCTGATCTTTACCTCAGCTTCTGCAGTAATCCGGAGCGTATATAGTATCCATATAGATTCGAAACACAACTGGACAGGATCAACCAAATTGCGTCTCTACCATGTTTTAGTCTCTTGGCAATTATCAGTGTTCAATGCCGAATCACGGAAATTTTCTCCGCTTACAACATCCGCGACAACCGGTAATCAAATATCGGATATATTTTCATACAAATGGATTATCAGCTCTGTAGTCACCCGAATATCAGTCTCTCAACATCCAGTTAGTACAAAAACAAGCAACGATATCACATGTATATGACGGGAATTTCCATGCAATCAAGGAGACAACGATTACCACTATTACAGAGCATCTTAGCTTGTCAGATATGAGAAAAAAGTAGGCGATATCCACTATGTATAATATAACAGTCGCAGTGAGTTGCATCCACTCAGTTACAGCGACCAAACACCTGCTACCTGAAAGACATCCCCATAGAAGTCCAGCGGACACATCCACGTGCGACGAAACAGGTATACGATGGGAATTAATCGTCTGTCATCGGTAAGGCGGCACGAAATACAACGTCGATAGTCATCGAATCGAATTGGTAATATTATGAGTCAATAAATTGCGCGGGATGACGAGTACACTTAAGCTAAGGAAGATTCGATGAGTGTCTAGGACTTCAGGCAGGTAGAATCCGCGAGAATCCTGCTAAATAGATGCACAGTAATCATTCACATGAGAACCGTACCACTTAAAACAAGAGGCGGATAGGTACACCTAATTAATATACACAGAAAAAATAAGTTAGTCAACATCGAGGTAGACTAAAGAAATGTTAGTCCAGCAAGTTAGTCAAGCTAGCTTCCAAACAAGACCATAGATAGACTAAATTTGCTTGTTATGCGATTCTTGATGCGGATATGGGGTGACTAACTTTTGACTAATTTTTGACTAACTTGGTGCGATGCAATAGTTTGGCGGGAAAACACGCGGCTGTTGCATGTGATAAAATCGAGATTGAGCCGTGATAGGGCTGCCGTAATAAATCCATCGCGAACGAATCACCGGTGTCAGTCTTGAAATCTTCAAATCGACTCAAATAATAATATTGCCCCTTAAGACAGAAACAGGTATTGCTTTTCCATAGATAAGGAGCTGGAAAGTGCATTGTGCTATTTCTATCAAATAATGTGATGTTGTCATATGATGGTTTTACTGTTTGTCTACACGTTGGCATACGCGATGTCATATTCAAACACGTTGTCGTCGAGTGTGGTATAGTGTATGGACCTAGACGCCTATATAGTCATACCTCTAAGTTGTGTTATTCATTTCTCCAGGCTGTTGTTTTCATTCTTTGGCCTCCTTATCTGATACTGGACATTTTCAGTTTATTAGGAGGCAGATTTAAATATGACTGAGGCAATTTTTGAGCAGTGAATAATGAATACGTTCCAAGCACCCATTTATTATTGTGGCTAGATTAGGCCTATTGTTTGAATTTTGATATACGGCACTCGGTATGTGTTTCTCTCATTTTTCATGAGATAGGAGCAGTTTCAGGCTCGTCAGATCCTGACTATAGTTATAATAACCTATACAAACTGTGGGACTGTGTGTGGTTGAATGTTCAGGGTACTGCTATATTGAAATAGTGTTAGCATATATGCGGGAATTAGTATTCCAGCAATATACATTACACTGCAAACAACTTAGTCAAGCTACTTGGACTAACATGTTAGTCAAAAGTAAGAGGCACCAGATAGACTAACGCAAAACCTAGTCATAACTTAGTCCCTCCCTTATAAAGGTTAGTCTAGCTAGCCTGACTAACTGGATTGACGAACCATAAATTAGTCAAGCGAGCTGGACTAATGCGCTTGACAAACTTAAGTTAGTCTAGCTAGATTGACTAACATAAATTAGTCAAACGAGGCCCCAGATAGACTAACCTTTCTTAGTCTAGCGACCGATCTATGTTTTCAGTGTAGATGCCGAGAATTGCAGAATATATTGTGCTCTCTTTGGCTGGTCATGGTGGTGGTGTGTCAAGTTCACACAAACTCAGTTCAGTTGAATAGGTGTAGGCCTTAATTTGACATTATTCTGTAAGTTTCAAAGAGTATTGGTGGTTCGCGGTTTTTGCTCCCGTAACGGGATACTTAGTTGTTTTCCTTTTTTCGTACGAGGCGCTTTGTTAAACGATCCTCGGTTCTGTGGGCATATCATTACTCTCACCATCAGTATTACTTATAATGATGATGATGGCAGTGGTGACACTGCTGATGTTTGTGATAATGATGATTTGTACACATAGGACAGGCTCGGATACAAATTTCGGGTCGCCAAATTGGTGTCGCAGCTAATGTCTTCATTGATCATATCTTTATTCCAATAACTCCTGAATTCTGTGGCTCGTGAATAGTAAGTGTGGTTTAATTGATTTGTTAATCCAAGGTTCGAAATTACAAAACTCTCCTGATGTATAGATGTAAGTGATGAAGCCATATATCGTATTAAGGCTCGGTCACACTGCAACGATATCGTATAGTGCAACGATCCGATTTTTTTTTGTTTTTGGCTCACGAATGCCAGTCTCTTTCCATTATGGCGGATATACACAGCGACGATGATAAAGGACCTCATTCGCTATGTGTGTAACCAATTCGATGTGGAATCGCCCATCCCAACTCGAGATATCCAACCAGCTCTTATTTAGCGGAGAGCTATCCGATTTATCGTCCGATTTTTTTCGTTTTTCGATATGACGTCACATAAGAATGGAGCTTACTAAGGGCCTTCAGGCTAAGAGAAGGTATTTAGATGTTGTATCAGCCTGTATGAACCTCATTACTACATTATTTGGTAGTCGGCCGAAAATCCAGAAATCGTGTAGCAATCCGATAACGATATCGTTGCAGTGTGACCGGGGCTTAAGGCACGTAATCAGTGTGTTCTGAATCATTCGACATTTTATGTGTAATCGAATTTTGCGATTTCTCTCAAGCCGTTCGTAGGTACCGTGCATGGGAGCTGAACAGCTAAAGCACAAAGTAACCTTGTTCAAATGTCGAGAGTGGTTTCTATTATTTGAAATCTCTGTTTGAAACAGCAATACCAGTATTCCCAGGTACGTCATCCTCAAATACAGGATATTTGTTTTTTGTTCAATTCTCCGAATGTTCTTCTCCTTAGCCGGTTAGCCTCACTAATGTACTATCACTTATAATAATTTGACGCATTGAAGTCCTCGGGCCACTGAACAGGCTGGATGCAGAAAACGTTCTGTCGTATTGAGTTTCAAACGGAGGATGTCCGGCATCGCTAGAGTTATATCCACAGGTTATTATGAATAATTCAACTTTGAATTCGTACGGGACCTGATACACAGGCCTGCTTCACCTGGTTGATGTGGCGATGAGGCGAGCTTATGTGAAGTTATGTTCAGGTGTCCAGCCTACGTTTCAACTCAGTGAGCAGGAATAAACGCGTGAGTTTTATTTCAAGCTAATACAGCAATTGCATATAATGCCAAACACGTCAACAGTAACAAAATGAAAAACACAGTGAGAATATTTCAAACCCATGTACTGGTTTGCGTATATTGACCCGCAGTTGTTGAAACTAACCAAATCTACCTACAATAAAAAATAATGTTGCAGTCGAATGGGTCAGTTACAATAACCAAAATATCACGACGATGAGAAAGAACTGTAGTCCGGTAGTCGAATACAGATACGAAGATAATTGCGCACATACGGTATTATTATTATTATATGGTACTTAAAGCGCGTAATTCCGGAGCTTGATCCGCTGAACAAAAGAAAATAATTAAACAATACACAACAATGACCTTGCTTGGAGGAATTGGTTTAAAAAGAAATTGGAAGTAGCGATAATGCGGTGAGTACCGTATCACATTTACGAAGCGAGTGCCGCACTGCAAACACTAGGGAGTCAAACCCAAGCTCCCGCCCACCCCATCACATGTTGAGCACTAGCACGAGTGGTTATCAGGGTGAAATTACCTGCAGTAGGCTGATGTTATCGGCCAATTTAACAATGACAAAACTACACTACACTACGGTTGCTATACCTGAACACCTTCGCACGATATACCCTTTGAAACATAATTCATCCTAGATTACTTTGACAGTGCTGAATCCGGTTGCTCATTTTTTTTCTCACAAGAAACAAAACATTTGTACGAATTGATAAGCATACAAACCGTTATCCATAGAAAAAATATACACGCCTAGAGTAATACCAAGCATACCACACTATCAACTGTTACAAGTTATGGGAACTATACTCGTCATACTTTCCTACTTAAATATATCCTGTATACGAGACGGTTCGGTCGTGTCTCCAATCCAATGTTGCTCCAAACCCAGAAAACGTACACCCGCATATAAATAATACCAGCGTCGAGTCCATAGCAATGAAACTAAAAAGACAGCTGTGTCGTTTTGATAGATCCGTTGATGGTATGTTTCATTAAAGGCCATCAACACATTGGCGTGCTCCACATTCATCGATATCCTCCTAATCGTGTTATTCTCACAGCTTATTTCGATTAATTTGTTCGCGCGTTTCCCAAAGTAACCGAATCTCGTCAGGGACTCCTTCACCTTTCCCGTCATCCAAGATTCTTCAGAGACAGCACGCGAGCTCTGATTCCGTTCGTTCCCGAGAGGGGGGTACTCCTCGCATTGGTAATTAAATCTTCATCAAAGTAGTTGAAAGACTCGCGCAAATCGATATGGACTTCACTTCGCTATCACGATGAGATTTCCATATTTCCTCGCTGCATGCGGAGGCCACTCGGTTGTTGAACAAATAAGCCAGTTCACTGTCATCAATGCGCATGCTCACAGTGGCTTAACCTAATTGAACGTTCGGGATAAGACGAAATTTCACGCATTGACTTATCGTCACGAGGTTTTTTCAAACTGCCATAACTAGTTGGAAAATATTCCACCCAATCTTCGACTATATTATTGTCCTCAAGTGTGGAGGAAATATCAGTGAAGTTTTATGGTAAAAGGATCCATAGTATTCTCCAGGGGAGTTTCGAAAGATTGCCCTACCTCCGGACGAGCGACATCTCCTTACCAGCTTACGTTGTACACTGCTCGAGCAGCCTGGTCTCCGCGCGCCCCCGAATGACCTTCGACACAGATCATTACATACGGCGTGGGATGCAACCGTGAACAGGCTTATACATCGATCAATCTATTGATGTGCATTCACACTGATATGCAGAGTATGCATCCCCCTACCTGTCCTTCCTTGTTGATACGACCCAGGGAGAGTAGTGTTAACAAATGCATACACATATCCGCTGTTCCTTGATTTCGGATAAACAGCTTTCACTGTTTGCCACGAGTGGTGATCACGTTAGTGAAATTATCATTTTATATCGTGAAAACTCTAACGCTTACGTTTCGGTGAATAGAAATTAGTAATTCAATGTCAGTTGTTGTAAACTCAGTGCAACTGTGAATAGATTAAAAATACTTGGCAATATCCAAATGATATATGCTCAACCGACAAGTCTGTGCTTTCATATGCTAGGCCCACGTGATTTTCACGGGGAGGTGGGTTTAGATAGTTCCATGATATACATAAGTGTGACATACGCATTTTGGGGATATTGGCCCATGCGCACTAGGAGGCGGTTCAGCCCGCAGAAGAAAAAATATCCTCACAGTGTTAACTCTTCATCATATGCCATATAGCTCAACCGAAGACCAGGCAATGTAGCGGGGGACGAATGCGCGATGGTTTGGAAGAATTTCTGTGGTTTGCTACACTAATTCCAACTCTTATCCTAACAATGGATTATAATGAATTCTTCACAGAATAGCTGCAGGTGGTGCCTTTGTTTCATCAACTGGGAGTGCAAGGCTAAAAAGACGAGAACAGTCATAGCTGTATAGCAACCGGTATCCGTTGTCCTATAGTGGATTCGTTATAATTCAAAGACCGCGTTGTCTCCATAAATGAATGAAACAATCCCTGGTATCGTATATCCCATCTGGGGTTTCATGAAACGGGTGTGTCGTGTGAAGTCAATTATAAACGGGCAGTTTCAATTAACGCCGCAGTCCCGGAAGGAAACAAGATTCTGCCATCGGAGTAATCGAATAAATTGGAATATCTGAATATATCCCGTATTAGTTGTCGCTGAACAGCCGGCTGGATTTCATCAGATTACTAACGGGTGGTGCTTCCACGGATTTAGAATGTGACGTTTGTGATGTCGTAGTAGTTATACTGTAGCGCAACTGACCATTCCCAGCTGGTCTTCGAAGGCAACAGGAAAATCCAACCGAGAAACTATTGACATATTTTTCTAAGTCACTGCTAGGTTGTCTGTGCGCTGATGAAATGGTTTATCTTATTTCTCCCTTTTGTCAGCGAGAACCGGCTCATACTGAAGTGTGAAGACGATCTAGTTGATAGTACATTGCTGATCAACGCATTACCAACCTAGCACGACCAGTAAACCCACAACAAAGATTTTAAACTAACTGACTAACGTACAACAGGATACGAATATCGGATCTTTCCTGGTCAGGACCTCTTGGGATAACAGGGGGTGGCTCATGTTCTAGTTGATAGATAGATATCTAATTATTCAGCCACTGGATAATAAAATACAATGGAAACTGGATGAAAACAGGAGCTCAGTTGTATAGACAAGTAAGACATACTGTAGAACAACGAACACGAGTCGAAACCAATTGAATATATGAATATGAAAATACTATACTGCACATTGAGTTCGGAAAAATACTAAAGGTAGAAAAATATATATACGGTATTGCACAATGAGAAACAATGACTAAAACAGCGGCAAGAAGAAATATTTAACGGGCATTATGTGTATTTTATATCTTGACGAGCGATGGATAATGGCTAGAAGTAAACCTATTTGAACCCTTGAATGCACGTAACTGGCCTTCTGCCAGATGGCAAGAACTGGAAATATACATGAGCAGGGTGAGAGTCGTCGTTCATTACCCTTTCAATTATCTCGGATGCACTCACGTTGTACAGAGACTGAAGTGAACGTGCATCTCTCAGTTTGGTAGCAGTTTGGTAGCAGTTTGGTAGCTCGCTGGTACTTCCATACTTAGAGCGGATACAAGCGAGCGAATTATATGCCCAACATGGACATAATTATATGATAATAAAAATAATAATAATGAAAAGATAACAATATGCGTTCACCATAATCTCATTCAATGATGACTGTTTATCACAACATTTCTTCACATTGAAACATTAGATAAAGATTGTTATATAGGGTAAACTGGGGTAAAACGCATCCGGGATGAGACGCCTCCCCATGTAATGTTACCGGCGGAATGGGACGATATAACAAATACCTGCTACCAGCATCAACAAAAATATATCCAATGTTATGCCCTCACACATCGGGAAGTCACGTGTTCTATTGCAAATTATAATTTTCACGGGCTTTCTTGTAAAATTAGAAAGTTGAATTATGAATCATAAAAGACCGCTCAGGCAATAACATATCATGAACGTATGTTTATCTGATGTTTCATTATTTGTATTACTGTGGATTTTCGATGTTAGTTCCGTCTTACTGAGTCGTGTCTTCTCGACTATAGGCCTGCACATAACTGCCGTTGGGGTGAGAGGCCCACCCACGTATCGGGGCAAAAGGCCCCCCTTGGCGTTTTACCCCAGAAGTATATATAGGCCACTGTACAAACGATATACACAATTTTAGACTATCTGTTTTTCCACAATACAGTTATTAGGATGTTACATACATAGAAAAACCAATTAACTGATCGAACTCTAACTGTCTAATGAGCAAATATCATATTTTCATCCAATTCGAGAAGACATCACAACTACAAAATATGTCATGCAAGATTCATATAAAAAAGTTATACATGGGGTAAAAGGTCCCCATATGCTTTTTACTGAGCGTTGGGGTAAGAAGCCCACCTTTCAATCGAATGTTATACTTTGGCTAATACGGTCTACCAAAGCAATTTCGGCCAAATACTTGTGCTGGTATATTTCGACTTTCCTCGGGAGGTCCATGATGTGAACGGATATTGAAATATGCTTCGCATGTGGCAATTATGGGGAT
This sequence comes from Eupentacta quinquesemita, assembly GCA_032360705.1. Lineage (NCBI taxonomy): Eukaryota > Metazoa > Echinodermata > Holothuroidea > Dendrochirotida > Sclerodactylidae > Eupentacta > Eupentacta quinquesemita. The sequence goes on from JAUOBX010484966.1 coordinate 8,877, forward strand.
CCAAAGTTAAGGGGGCACCTCACCCCAGTCTACCGTCCTATTATAGCTATTCGCCTATTCCTTCTCTCACATTCATCATTCCAATGCACAATTATTTTGTATGTTATCTATAGGGCGCCGCACATACCTCGAATCCACACTCATTTTATCCCTTCCTAGTGATACTCAATTATCCGCCAAGACACAACGCAATATTGGTATATAGGCCTACTGTTATTTCAGTCAGCGAATCGAGCGAAATAAATAGGCCGAAATCAAGCCGAGCGAGTTGCTAGCGGGGAGCTCGAGTCGCGTCGCTTGATTGGCTCGCTGGTGGCGAAACCTCCGAGCCATTTATAATAGTTTTATACGGTTCGCCTCGCTTGCCGGGTGTGAAGGCCTCTTCAGACTGAGGGGATGGGCGTATGTAGACACTTGCTTCATTGGTACAGGGAGTTTGCCGGGTTCCCGCAAGGGAGGATCACATCAAACAAACAAACAAACAAACATAACAGTTTGTGGGATAACCGAATTCTGGGAATTCAACAAAAGACGCAATACTTGGAAGAACAGGTTTTACATATTAGTACTAGTAGGCTATGATTGCGGCATTGAGGACCTTGAGCACTCTTACTCCGAGGTAGCAACGTAGCATTGCATTCGAGATGCATACAAATGTATCAGCATGAATCAGTGCAGCACTATTAAACATTCGAGTTTGGCGTAGCAAAGTGTTAAGAAAATTGAAGCAGCGTTTCGGTGAGTCATCCGTAGTTTGTGATACTGCACCTAAAAATGAGCGAGAAACTGTTGAAAAATGATGGATTCCGCGGAAAGCATCAATCTCGGAAAATTCCATGATTTTTATATTCACTGAACTACTTTATTATTCGATTTATACATTAAAATATGTTTTCATCAGCTGTCACTGCACTACCCACTGGCCATCCCATCCTAAGGAAGCCCATTGCAACCAAAGTTCCGGCCGGCGATCAAGTTCCAATTCTTTTTTGAGCTGCAAGAGGCTGATTGTTCGATTCGTCTTCGACATTGAATTAGCATAAACCCTGAAGATCAACCCAAAATGCTTCGCTCTTTCCTTTTCAAATCCTTCTCAGTCAGCAGCTGTGCAAGAAACTTTTCTGGAACTGCTCAGGTAAAATAAAAAATACCTCAGCACTCCAGATGAGCCTAACATTAGGTTAACGTTAGGCCTAGCCTTCCATGTTAATGTTAAAACAAACCAGGATTGGAACGGGTTACTGAACTTACAAATTTTGCACAGGGAAGCGACAGCGCCCCATTGAGTTAATGATAGCGACAGTTGGAAACCAGGTTCCCCAAATTAACAATTTTGTTTCAAAATCAAGGTTAG
>JAUOBX010485299.1:0-16410 GCA_032360705.1 Eupentacta quinquesemita
ACACTAGATGAGTTGCCAACCAAGGCTAGAGGACCTCATCCGCCCTTGAAATGGTTTAAAATCAGAGTTTTCCTTCTTCTAGATGGATTGCCTTCACCACGGCTAAGGAGCCCCATCTACCCCAAAAGGTATTACAAGTAAAATACTATTCACTTGTTTGAAGTACATAGCAATTATGTTTAATAGATGATCATTTTGTGATCATTTTGTGATGTAACCCCACCTATTCTCTATGATGGTAGTGATGCAGATACCACCTGTGATTTTTTTTCTCACCAGCGTTATACTGGAAACTAGACATGTGCAGGCGGCTGAACTGCCCATGTGTATCCTCGAATTTATTATGGATCACATGAACCCTGTCAGTTTGACCTCCGAAGACCTTCATGTTGTTCAGTAGCAACTGTAGACCACATCCACCAAGTTTTGTTACAATCCGACAAAGTAATATTGCATAAATTATGCAAATGTGACCTACGATGATCCTGAAATGGCCGTCATGTTTTCTGGCAACAAATGAAGTCCACACCCATCAAGTTTCGTGAAAATTAGACGAACTTAATATTTTCGCATAAAACCCACGAAATAGAGGGCAGCAGTCTTGCTGCAACGCCCACTTTCGACCCCACCCAAGAGTTCACTAGGTGGGACATGTATACTAAGTTTTGGAATCAATTGGATGAAGTGTTAGAGAGTTATTGTGCTAACGCCTATTCTTCTCGGCGGCGGTGGAGACGGCGGCTACACCCCCAAAACCATAATATCCCCAGACGCTAATCGCGTCGCGGGATATAATAAACTACAGACATTTGGGTAAATTGAGTTAGATGTTAAGTTCATTTCTTTGGTCAAGTGATTTTGAAACTGATACAAATGCTATAGTTAGGCATAGCTCCATGGTCATCAGTCACCTAATCAAACAGATAGGCAAAATATTGAGAGGCATGTCAATCAACTAACAGGAAATAATGAAATTGAAAGCTTGAAACTACAATATTTATATAGTACTGCTATCAATCTATGACCTTGTGGTATAGTAGAACTATAGACCAAGATTAACTAATAACATGAAAGAGTTTTGCAATTTGCATTTCAATTCAGGAAGCGGGCAAATCTCACCTTCAATGAGGAATGGATCCGGTCGACTGGAAGCACAAGTGGTGATTTCTTCTTGCCCTTTTCGACTGCGCTGTTCGCATCGTTAATGGCCCACTGGTCGATGGGGTTAGGAAAGGTCTTCTTCACCCTCTCTTCGATGTCGTTCACCGTGTGCGGCTGGTTCGCACACAGGGACTCCAGGAGTTGGATGATGAGGGATTCAACGTAGTCCAGGGCATCTCGATCGGCGGTCAGAACTGGGTGAACCTGTGCCTGTACCTGTGAATGAATTGTTACAAGACCAGAAATGCCATGTACATTGAACACCATATGGTGCACCTGATGATTTCAGAGCAAAGTTTGTAATTCATGCCTTAAAATTCAAAAATTAAAGGAGACTTACCTTAAGTTGAAGTTTGATTGGAATTTCATGAGCTGTGCAACAGGAACGGGATTAAATGAGATTGTGCTGCGCGGTCCGCCATCATAAATATTAACAGATGGTATATATGTTAGAACGATTTTCCTGAACGTCGTCTAGGGATATTGGAATCGTAAATGAGTGTTCCGATTTTCTTTCTTGCACACAGCGTGTACAGCCTGAAGCTCAATAATAGTGAACACAACGTGAACACAGCTTCTTTGTTAAGTGTGTAGGGAGAGATCGAACCAACGTCCGTTCTCTTCGGCGGTAGCTTGCACACTGATGATTACATGGCGGCAGCGCAGCACAATCTCATTTCATCACGTGACTGGCACAACGAAATGAAACTACCAATGGTTGTTTTATATCGGTTCTTAATTCCATGTCATTTCAATCAGATCCTAATTATACCTACAGTGTATGGAATTGTACGTATTATTCATTTTAGAGATAGGTGTTATTGCTAACGTTATTTGATATAGGAATGAAACTGTGACGCAATTCAATGAACCGATCAAGTCACGCATACTTTGCAAGGAGCAACGTGGAATGCTCCCACTCAACTCAATGGACTTTGATATTCTAGAACATCACAGGTAGGTCTGATAAGGTAACATTTTCTGGGTTATGGAAATTCATTTACGAGGAATAGGTCACATAGTGCACGTGCTCTATTATAGAACCCCAAATAGTACAACCGCGTCGCTAGTGACCTCCACCTCCCAGCTATTAGAATATGATTTCCCGAATTTGCTTTTATAATCACATGTCAGAATAATCTAGACCATGCTGTCCATGACAGGTGTACATAAAGAAAATGGGATACACTCTATGAAGTGTGGCAGTAACTTATTCGGATTCATCAACGTTAACATCAGTGGGAATGTGTAATATCACATCCACTTCGCGCCTCGCGTTGATTCGCATATTAATACCGATTATCATTATGAAATTAAATTCATCATCGGTATCTGGTGACCTGCTGTTATATTGCGGGAATACGATCGACGGGGATTGACGAGACTTATTGCTGATCCGAAATAACCCCTTGTTATTATCGTAAGTCTACTGCACCACAACAGAACCTGGACACCTCTAGTGGCAACTGCAAGTACAGTCACCCTTGGGGGACGATGCTCGATGGTGAATGCGAGGAACAGGCTGCAACTGTTGTATGCCGATCGTTACTGAAATCGATACGCCACTTTTCCGACACTGTTCTGACTCTTCCGCTCGAAAAGTACTATGAGCCCCGCACTCTCATTCATTATGCCAATTGTACCGTTTCGTCGTCTGGCGAAGAGATGGCATGGAACAGATTTGGTACAGTACCAATGAATATGAAGTTCTTCAAAACATGATATCGAAGAAGAACAAAGTTAGACTTAGCAGTTTATGGGATTTTGTAGCGCCAAGCTGTCTTTTGCGGCGGTACTGTCTGATTTTTTTAGAGAGTTTTAGATCTCAGTAAAAGTTACTGCCTAATTGTTATCTCATCGGCCCAGAAGGACCGAATGATATATCGCAGACAGCTTGCCATTTCATCCATATTCAGTGGTGCTGGTCGCCATATCAACAGTTGCTGGGTTAACCCTCCTATTCGGGTAGTTACTTGCATTGAGGGGTAACCTATGGTGGGATATCCATGGGTGTCAGGGGGTCCAGTGACGAGGTTTCCGTTTGTATGTGTGTCTATGTGTTTGTGTGTTCGTCGGATTTTTTTTCTTTCAAACTTGATTAAATTTTACACAGGGGTGAATGGTCACTAAATATATGTTCTCTCAGAAATCCTTGCACAAATTCTGAAAAATGCAGAAATTGAAGGGGAATTCCCCGATTTGGGGGTGAATGAGGATTTCGGTTAATCTGTAATTTGACCATTGTCCATGATGTTCAAGAATTGCAAGTTTCAAATAAATCCAAAATTGGTGAATGACACAAATTACAGGTTTTACCTCAATTGGGGCAATTGCATAATTTGGAAGAGAATACTCCGATTTGAGAACAAATAGTGAATTTGGCTAATTTCCCGCCATTTTCATTGATACGGTAATCAAGAATCGCAAGTCTCGAGTAATGTAAAACTTTGCAATGAGGTGGAAAGAGACAAATAACAACTTTTTTCGAACTAATGTATAATTTGGAGGGGAATTCCTTGATTTTGGACAAATTGTGAATTTGGCAGATTTTCCGTCATTTTCCATCATTTTGAAGAATCGCAAGGCTCAAATGACTGTAAATTGCAACGTTTGTCGTTGCATGTGTTTTCTCCAAACTGAGGCGATATGTTTTGGTCTCACGGTTGTAAAGTATACAATTGTTACTATAGTGAAGTTACATATTGTTCACAGTGGATCATTTTGGAAAGCAGACTGTGTCGGCCAGTTGACCCCGCAATAGCTGCCGATGAAATATGCAACTCGTAAGCGTTCACCGGCTTTGGAATTTCCATTGACGAAACTGTAGAACAGTGATTTATACTAACTTCAACCCCGATGTGTTCTTTTTTCTTTTCGTATTTCCTTCGTTCCGCGTCACTCTACCCGAGGGTGGAGACGGACTCTATCGATTTACTCGACATCTAAACGGCCAATGTCCCCAGTCTCCACTCCCCCTGAAGCGTTAAAATAATTAGGCTTACTGGTGAATATTTCAGCATTCTGATAGATAGCTAACAGTGGAGGTGAACAAGAATATATGTTACTGGATGTGCGTGCTCATGCAAGTTTACAAAGCTGCAGTATATATCCCATCTCATCTTATTTTAGCGAAATGTTTGAAAATACCAGGAGAGCGTTCATCCTGACAAACTTGAACTGTTTGGATCATCCTAAATTGTTACCGAGCGGTGTTCGAACACTACAACATGTTTTCTGCAATATTTACTACCCCTCTCCCACATCATACAGTGCAACTCTAGATTTCGCCCAATCTACATATCCTAGTTAATGTATTCTCTCTCTATCCCTTGTATGTCGTGTAGATCTTGTCTTGGTCGAGTTAGTGTTATATATGCATCGAATTATGGTACGCTATTACTGTCTGTATTAAGTGTGTGTTTGTGTATGGTGCTGTTTTGGAGAGGGAGTAGGAAAACTATGTATAAGTATGTAAATAGTTTGTAAAATTGTCACATGTCATATAACGGGTATCTGATAAACCCGTATCACGTTGATATCACAGGGCTGCGATTAAACAGTGAATAGCTTCAGGAGTACCGCCAAATACTACATGGAGAATATTCTGAGTGAGTTTCATAAAAATGATGTTGTTTGTCACGTCTTATATATGGGCTGTCAAACCATAGAGTGACAGATGGATACAAATCGACACTCCAAACCCAGACGATCTGGAGAGCAGACATCTGGTTTGTTCCGTGAACCCTGCTGATGTCACTTGTCAGAGCGGTCGTTGAATAGCAGGCTGGCCTGCTATATGCTTGGTAAACAAGAATGACTGGAACTCAGTAGAGAGCGGTGATATTTACTTGGATACATCACCATTTCGAGGCGTTTCACATTCATCACTCTGTCTTTCCCACATACATTTCATTCATAATATTAGCATACGAGATTTTTGCTATTTGTAGAAACTGATCAATTGAAGCTTGTTCCAACAATGTAAAAGATTGTCAAATAATTTAAAACCTGACGTTCATGACAACTTAGAAATGAACGCAAAATACAAAACATGATGGGAACGTGATGCACCATACCGCACACATTACTACTCAAATCACAAATACACGACCCAAACCTGAGAGACGTTGCATTTGCCATCCAATAAATTGGCTCTTCTTCTGATACTAGCCACTGGTTGATGAATATGTGTGTGTACCTTTAGTACAACTACGGTCAACAATGTCAATCCATCCTGTAGTTGAAGGTCGGCTGGTAAATTAAAGCTAATAAATAGGGCCCATGCCGTTGATCAACCAATAGTGAGAATGTAAGATAATCTTTCTACTGCTTACACTAAGTTGGCAGTCAGGATCAGGAGGCAGTAACTCAACTTTCCGGTCAGTCTCGCCTAAGCCAAAGTGAGTCAAACCCGTTCGGTTTTAAAACTGCCCTTACTAGTTGTAAGACTGAAACTGATACGCAATTGAATCACATATATCCTAGATCGTGTTAACACTAATAGCAATGTGGAATGCTTCCACTTAACTCAATGGACGGACGTTTTCTCTTTTTAGAACGTCACATGCACATGTGGGCATGAGTGGTTAGTGTTTTCTGTACGCATTTGCAAATCGCCCCGCTGACCACCTCTACACTTCCAATCTGGCAATGTGATCACTCCAATTTCCTCTTATGATCACATGTCAAAATAATTCAGGCCACGATGTTTATGACAGGTTTGCATCTGGGAAATAAAACACAGTATATGCAGCCCTACCAAAGTGGCTTTGCAGTTATAATGTGGAATCAGTTATTATTTTAGTGTTGTGTGCTACCGTACTGTATAGCGTACTGAGGCGTCGTGACATCATCCTCCCTCATTCGAAGATGTACCCAAACCATTCTAACAGGTATAAAGGGGAAGATCATTGAAAATCCGACCATGAAAAATATCTCATCCATTCCCTGTACTGGGGGTATCACGTATTTCACTAGACCTTGTGGGTCGTTTCAGCGAGTTTCACTTCCTATTTCTTTTTAACTGGAGTTCCCCTTCAATACCCCCTCTGATTTGTCCGTTCTCTGATTGCCGCCAGCAGGGGAGAAGTTTGAGAGATAACTCAAGGCATGCATATTCGTGCTACACTTTACGCTGAGCAGACCCAACGGGGTCTAGTATTTCACACGCATGGAATACATTTTCTAGAAGTTAACGCGAGTGGCGTAGCCAAAAGTCATTATTGTACGTAGTGACGGCCTATAGCCTAGGTCAACGTTGGGCTATACTCGTTATCAATGTGGCACTTTCACCCAGACGTATATCCTACATATGTTTGTGTTCCTTTCTTCATGATTCATTCAAATTCTGGGTTTTTAGGAAGGGGGGGAGAAAGGAAAAGGGTTGCAATGAAGACAAAACTCTGGCTACCGGTAAACAGATATAGAGAAGATAATCGAATATAAACTGTTTATGCTAACATTTACATCCCTGACTGGCCTGGCACCATGTAACATCAATGCCCTTATTTCCGGCAACGAGCAAGGTCGTACCCTGCGTACAAACGCATTCATCGTGCTAACTCACTATAGTATTCAGTAAACACAGCCACGTATATACGGAGATCGTTCATTCGCCATCGTACGCTCCCCAGAGGCTCTCAAACTATGTGAACATTTGACAATGTATATATATATATATTTACCGATTTTTTTTGTTGTATGAGTGTTCAGCGCGTTGGGGTCTTTGAACGGCAAACTGTATGTTCAAAAGTAAGATGTTCAAAAGTAAAAGGAACAAACTGGCTCGTTCTAATTCTCCTCTGTATGGTGGTTGCCTTCACGGGGGTAATGAATGGCCACGGCTGTATCTTGGAGACAAGGCGGACTGAATCGTGTTGTGACATTCGTTCGCTGGGGAGGTTGCAGCTCAGAATAGAGCAGTCACTGCATATTTGTGCCATCTGTTCGGAAGGTCGGGCAAGATAATCCGAACTAATCCACTCAGTATGACCGGAAAATAAGAGCCCACTCTACCGCAGGAAGTCGATCAGCTTCACACTGGTCTGATGTGATTGCTCATCGAAGAACCCTGACCGTGTTGATCGTGAATGAGCACCGGCGATAACTCGTCTTCCCTTCTCGACTAGTGCTCATATGTTATCGAGGCAGGGCTGTACAGTAAGTAATCCCAACCTACTCCCGTGACCGTCATTTTACGCCACCATCCGGCGGACGACCGGTGAACCCCAGGATCTGACCTCTTTTCTCGTAGAGGAGCAACAGCTTTTTCATTTGTTCAACCACAGTAAATCTGTACAGCCGACCGACGATACGTATTGCAACCAACCGACAACAAGTCAACAACCCCTCCATAATTATGATTAAGCCCATCTGCCGCGCAGTAGAGCCCGGACACCGCGACCCGCCAGTCGCCACTGTGAGTACAGCCACCTCTGGAGAAGAAAACGCCTGACTGTGAATGTTGGAATCGAACCTGGAGTTAACTGGACCCATTGAAATGCGAATCGTTACTGATTCCGTTCGACCACTCTTCCGCTCTCCCGCCGGTGACGTCATGCTGTCAGAGAGTGAATTACTGAGTAATGTGCCGCTATCGTATGTACTGTTCAATTCTGATACATACTGACATAAGCTCTACATTAGTGGTAATCAAACACACACGAGAAGTGGGTTACTCACCCTCAGGAAATGTAACGCCCTCTCTCGTTATGTGGCGATTCAATTACACTAAACAGTATTAACGCCTATCGATAAGTGCTGCTGAGTTGCTGTGCCTAGTATCGGAATACCAAAGCGAACGTACTTAATTACCACTCCTCCGGCTACTGTTGATTGGCGTGTTGCACCTCACTGAAAGCAAGTTCATTTATTGAACTAAAATCTATGGTTTAATTTTTTGTCTTGTTGCACTCGTTGTTGCGTCGTTTCCCTGCACGTATTCTATAGCGCGTTATCATCGTTTCAAGATGCAATTTTTGAAATTATTGTCTGTATGGGAGTAAAAAAACCTGCTTAGAATCGGAGGAGTATTGTGATTTGAACATGAATAACTTCGTAAATGGAATACCAAACGTCGAATGCAAACAATATCAAAACAACTAACTCCTAACTAAAGGTGATTCAGACAAGCTCGCCTATATTAACTATCGTTAGGTAATTATCTAGATGCAAATAACAGATAGGAACTATTCCCACTCTGGATGAAGGTTTCACGATATTGCATGCAGCATCAGCTACTTTTGCGGTATTCCGTGATGTATCTGAATACGTTGCAAATTGCAATATTCAGGGAAAAATACTGTGTGTCATTTCGTGCAAATACGGGAAACATTGGGGTATTCCTTGCAACATGAGAATATTCGCAGTATTCCGTGTTTAGCAGCATAATTGATCACATGCAACAGTGTCTTGTCCATGGCAACTTCGGTTTATAAACTAGGCTATGTCATTCAAACGTGTCAACGCTAATATATACAGGACGGAGTAGTTGTCTGGGACGGTGGAATAATCGATCATTGCATGAATAACTTGATTATCTAAACAGCAACTAGGAATTCTCGCAAGCTCATGGGATGATGCTGAATCGAAGATCCCGAAGAGTTCAACAAACACGGTTGTTTGACCTGATCAATTGTCCCGTCCAGTATTCTCTCTCATTCTGGTGAGAACTGTAATCCTGACCTGGTGATATATTCGTGACAAGAGTGTCTTTCCAGCACTCTTCTTCATACTTTCCAATATTAACTGAATAATTTCCCAACTCGAATGCACTACATACACCTGATTCATATTGGAGACATAATAATCAGTTTTTTTTGAGATTACGGCAATGAGCATGCTGCTTATGAAACAAAAGGTCACGAAGCCTAATTCGTACACCATTCCCTTTTCGTGAGATGCGGTGTTAAAAATAACCGAAGAAAGCGCTCAACCGGATTTACCTGGATTTGTTATAGGCTCGTCTTGTTCCCAGAATACTATCAGGTTTTGCCAGTCCACACAGCCTAGTGGATTCTGCCCCCTTTTTTTGTTACATAAGAAAGACAGCCTCATTTAATTGGATGTTCATTTAGATAAATTTGACACCTTATTACTGGGATGAGCAAAACGCTTGGTAAGGCTCTATAGTAAGACGAACACGTTTGAGAGGGATTTGTAAGTGGGTTCTCGCCCTCAGGATATGTAACTCTCCTGCATTCCTCGACGACATAGGTAAGTATTATTACGCCTTCAAGCAAGTGGTCTAGCCGCAATTTGAAGTGGGATTTGTTGGCTGATCTTCAACTCCCTATTCGAGGCAGTTGATTCGATAGGACGGCATTGTTTGTCTACTAGTAATTGATTTGATGTAGGACGCGAATGCCTCGCTTACAATTATATTGTTAATACTCTGCCACGAAAGTCTTTACAACGTCATGGACCATGTTACCATGTATATCAGATAGCCTAGTCTGCACTTCAAATGTCTCAAAACAATTACAATGACAACGATGAGAGAAAAAGCGATTCTCTAAAAATTCCCCATTTTTACTCAGCGACCATTAGAGTTTGAAAAGAGCTGTTCTCTGTCATGGGTCCCTCGAACACGACACCCCAGAAGAGGGCATGGCAGTTGGAGATGAATTTGCTGATTTATCAAAAAAGTCCACCAAAAAAGTCCATAGCCCTGAAACAAATAACACGAAGACATTTTTTCGAAATACTGTACATACATATTAAAAACATCTACAACACTTCCTAAACATCTAAATGATTATCCCAAAAATATCCACACTCATTAGGCTCTTCTCAACTGTTACTCCTAGGAAAATATATTTCGAATATGAAAGAGTGAAAAGTTACTGCAGCTAGCCCACCCAAATATGCTCGTCAGTCTATTGGAATGATACGATTGGAAATATACAACGGTTCCTGATGACCTTGCACTTCACATGCACTGGTGGGGGAGCCAAGTCAGTTGCCATGCTTCAATCACTTCTATGATGAACACATGTAACTCCTCCCAGCTGGCATCCACCATCAAACCAATCCAGTCCTTGACGTCACAGCTCGTATTTTAATTGGGTGCCCTAGACATACTCATATCATGTGGGTGCACCGGTTTTTTTAATATTTTTTATATTCCAGATTTGCGCAGAAAATTATGATAAGTCTTGCTGCGTGACTTGATTATGGCTGATGAAGGAAGGGTATTCCCCGTGGACAATTTATTGTTTCGTCCAAGTCACACTGAATTTTACTTAAATTTCATTCACCCCAGACAATTTCCCTGGAAACCGTAGCTAGGATTTACATATTGCGTGAATGTTATGCTATATATAACAATTTGTTTTATACACTTTGAATAACACTCCAAGTATTCAATTGTCATGATGATGTATATTGAATGGGAGGATTGACAGCATAACTGAACAACGTGGTCATGGCATGCAACCTATTTTGTTGCTATACAAGACTCATTATTGGTAATCATGCCTATACTCTCATTGCAGCGACATATTGACACGGCGCGGTCCATATTAACTCGATGTTCTCCCGATAATGACACCTTCTTGGCTTCCGGACAACTGATGGGCGTCACAAAGAAGACAAACAGCCAGCAGCCCGGTGCAAATCCTGCATTATCGAATATCAGACTAGGAATGTGAGCTGCAGTACTTGGCTGTTCCTCTCAAACAGAGGAAACTAAATATTATTTGTGTAACCTTAAGTAGAAGAGGCTGGGATGAGAGGAATAAGAATCGAAATCTAACAAACGATAATGAAAAATGTATGTATTCTGTATCTCATTTTGTATTGCAATTTTCCAGAACATGAACGACGTATGCTATCACAATATATGGTGATGTTAATAATGCTAATACATTCATTTTCCTATATTCAATTCATCCGAGAGATGTTCTCTTACAGCACTTTACAACACCTTTTCAATTAAACACCCTTAGTTTGAACCGGAATTGAATCAAATGTGTGACTTTCTACACACCCTTAAGTATAATTATGCCTCTCAGAAACCTGACTGAATGAGAGAAAATTTACTCTGATAATATGTCAAATTTGACCTTCATTAATTTTCGCCGTTTTTGTAGATGTGGCTGAGAAGTTCGATCAATTATGGATAACTTGTCGTTCGACTGTGGTGGTATATCTCAGTTATTTTAGGTGTATTGAACATTCATTGATTGAAATAACAATTCCAAGTTTATCTACGAATATTATCATTGTGGTATTGTGTCGCATCCTCTCTATTTTGGTAACACTGAATGTGTTGTGTAAATTTACCCATGGAAAGGAACAATGTTACCCGATAGGTGACGTTCTCCCAACAAACTATCAATAATGTTAGCAATTACGAAATGGTTTTCATTGCAGGAAATAATGTCAACAGTTATAGATTAGAAATAAATAGAAACCCGATCAAAAACATTACATTAGTAGTATAAAGTCGTATATGTGTGTGGGTGTAAGAGTGCTTATATTGACTCCCGTCTCACTTGGGGTGATCATGTTGATCCAATCTTCTCTCAAATGTTGACGTCGTTTCTAAGTTAATACTGAATCCTGCCTCGAAGTATCACGGGAATCAATTGAGCAGGGCTCAGTGGCTAGTGGGCTCACTCACATTTTGGTCAATATTGAGTTATTAGCATTACTGTCCTTGTTTACCCCTGTTCTACGTTCACATCGAAGTGGAAGCTAAGATAGTACATAGCGCCACCTAGTCTATGTACTGTGTTTGATTTTGAATACTTAATGTGTAATATTGGAGGTTGCCCAAAATATTCACACAGATGACAATGGCTATCATACTTCGGTTACCATATAAAAAAAAGGATGGCAGACTTTGAGCCATAGTGATCTTAGATGACCTTTCGACATTAGCATAAGACAGTTAAAATGATCGATTTATCGAGTATCGTACATACCACGTGTGCGCCTAACTTGCGATTTCCTTATCAACTACAGAAGTTATGTCCCCCCCCCCCCCCCCACACACATCCATACACACATGCATGATGAGCGTGGCTGCCCTAATTTATTTCGCTCTGTACTGAAATGAGAAAGAGAAACTTACATTTATATAAAATCACAAGCAAATAAGATGGATTCAAATAAAATATCTTATTATTGGAGTACATGATCGAATTGCCATATATTGACTTTACCCCATTCTTGGAAACCGGGGGTTATTTAGCTCTGAATCTTCATCTCCCAGACAGATATCTCACCGGTGTAAGTCTCGACATGGGGGTCTCGATGGCAGAAACATTTCCAGACGAAGTTTATCGATGCGTTTTGATTGAAATTCAATCCCGTTGCCTATCGTAATCCTACTGCCTCGTGTGCACTGATATGTCGATGGGAGTAAAGCTGCTGCGACAGGTGATTGTAGCCTAAGGTACAGTCTCGATAAGTAATTGCACCTTTCTAAGTGAGAGATTCCATAAGAGGAGCAGCCATATTCTTACTGTACAACTGTGGAGCATGGTAGCCTAGTTTGCTGAAGCGTCGAGCTGGTAATCAAGAGGTTACCGGTTCGAGTCTGCGTTGCACTCTTAAGCAATGTGCTTCTCCCGAATGCTCACAGTGAGGGGACGGTGATTTGTACGTTGCCGTTTGCGAGGAAATACCCCCTCTCTGCATTGAGGTCACACTACAGAGGCATTGCTTTTGTCAATAACCTGATGATGGTTCGCAGCTGTTTGGAATCGGTACCCGTGTCCGGCAAGTGAACCATAGACAGCACTCCATTATTCAAACGGGTGACGACGGTTACTGATGGTATGTAGTCTACGAATAAAGTTAACATTTCATTCCAACCGGCTCTCGATGAACTACTGCTAACAGTGTATTGAGTATCATGGGACATCAATCGTTTCATGTATAGTATCGACATTGATCAAATAATATCCCTAACATGTTCTCATAAATACGTCTTCACCTAAATTGTTATAACGTCGATGACTGTATGTGAAGGAAGAATACGATCATTTTCAACTATAATATTGTTATCTCGAAGATGTAGGCTGGAGTGATCGTGATGACGAGCCACCGTTTGAATTTTTTCATGTGACACTGGCCTGCAATAATTCTACAGCAACGATCCCATCGCTTCAGCAACTTTACAGAATGTATCGAGAGGTTCCTGATATAGTGGAAGGTGTTTGCAATGGAAAAAATGACACATTCGCTTCCAAAGCAAGTTTATTATTCTTAATGTCATTGCAACACGCAATATTAAATAGTCCAAGTTGGTTTCCATCTGATGGAAGCTTCCAAAGTAATCCTCTTTTATCAATGTGACGTGGCATGTTTCTGTATCGGAGTTGATTACATCTCTTTTCGCCACTGTAGTGGGATCAGCATAATCGAGGAATGTAACCTTCTAGTTGGATAGTTTGCTATAAACTTATTAGGGTCCAAGAATATCGGGCCTACTATCGCTGCATACGTTGACTCAAAGTAGTCAGTTTCGAATAACAAAACAATCCTTGGTAATTACACTTTCTGGGAGCTTTCATAAATGAGCCTACTATCGCTGTATACATCGACTCAAAGTGGTCAGTTTCAAATAACACAACATTCCGTAATGATGACACTTTTTTTGAGGGGGGGGGGGCTTCCATCAATGGGAACAGCTTTCAACGGCCTATGATAAATCTTGCATTCTACAACCCAAATACTGCGTTCTGATTGGCTAATCGCGTTCATATGGCGAATTTTTATTTCGCGGTAACAGGCAGCTGGTCAGGGTGAGTCTCGGCTCAGCAACGGAACCTGACATCTTCTCTCTGTCCACCCAGCAGTGAATAGGAACCTGGTGCGACAGCTGGAGAGAATAAGGAGCCGTGAGGAGAGGAGTTGTCGTCTGCCCCAATTACCGTTGGCTGGTAACGATGCCCCTGTAACAGGCATCGATCCCGATGATCATTCAATCGAATGGATCACGGGTATATCCTCATCCTTAAGTTTACAGGGGCGAGAGGAACCGAAAAGATTTATATACATTCTTTCTTCCATGGTTATTATTTAACCTCGAAAAACGGTAGTTCTCCCGACTGTCTGTGCCTATTCCTTGCCTCTCATCATCATCATCATCGACATGAACAGGAGTCCATGCGAGCATGAGTGAGAAATGTATACAAAACGACACCGTGGCACTTTCTACTACTCAACTCTATTCTAGGCCAATGCACGATCATTCTTGGTAGCCCCAGGGTTGCCGAGCCAAACTCTGGACAGAGTCTCCCGAGTCTCACCTCCATGACACCAACTAGCCCCATGAACATAACTTGACATCTTAGGCCAGTTGTCATTGTTCATGTCTTCCACATGACTAGATCATCTCTGTCTACATTTCTGGACACGAACTCGAATTCAAGGGGCGCCATATCCCCCATGTTGTACACATTCACCTAATCATCATCATGTCATTTGTTCCGAGTATAGCTAAATCCACTTCGTCCACTGCTCGAGTCACACTGCTATAAGACACACCAGACGATGACAGGGCATTGCCTGTATAATACTTGTTACGTGAATATCTTCTTTAAACAGAAAATCTACATATTATCTTCACTATATTACAATGATTCGAGGTCCGGACTTTGGGGAGGATATCCTCGCATAGGAACGTGATTAGTCACAGGAATCATGGTAATCCAATCCATGTTCTCGAATCGATATCGGACGCACAATCATCTCCCCCTTGATTATGATGGGGCTCTCTGAGGAGGCGAAGGCGGTAATTGTCTTCACCGTGATTCGGGCAATCCAATTCTCAAGTCCATGCTCTATTCCTATCCATAATCGGTGAAGTAGTCTTCTGATTAATTGCAGACCTCTTAGAAAGAACACATCACCTCACAAAATTACACAACGCCATATGACGTAACACTGTCCGACGCACAGTAATCCAACACTACTATGCTACGAGTAGACATAGAAGAGGATCTATATTGTTAACATCAAAGTTCTGAGTAATAAATTACCACAAAAATGATATATCCCTTTTGGGCGTTTCGAATAATCTATGATTCTTGAATAATTTTACAACGGGATTTAGCGAACATGGTGACTTGCTGACTATGAGAGCAATTGAGCTGCCGGTTTGTTCTCGACATATTTCGACTCTACAGCCCGTTTTCTAATTCCTACTTGTCATTGCAATGCATTTATTTTCAATCCATGCCACCCATAATAAGACCATCTATACTGACTATTTCTTCGAATACCCACCCGACATCACAGTATGCACGAGTGCAGCCCATCTGATTAGATCGTAGTTATACATTAGGGATAGTAAACCTGTCCCTTCTATAAATGGAATGCTTATCTGATCGTTGCAAACTGCAGTTAGACCACTTGCTTACAGGCTCAATACTACTTACCTAGGTCGTCAATGATGCAGGGGTGGTTTTTCCCGAGGGCGAGTGACCCACTTATATATCCTGTTCAAACGTGTTCGATTACTACTCTTACTAGAGCCTTACGAACAGGACGAAACGTTCAGTTTATCCCAGTAATGAGGTGTCAAATGAATATCGTTGAATAGCCAATTAATGGAGGCGTTCATCTTCCTGAAACAAACGAAGGGGACGCATAATCTACTAGGTTGTGTGGACTGGCGAAACCTGGTAATCTTTCGGGAACAAGAGCGATTTTCTGGTATGTTCAATCACCTAATCTCGCGAAAAAGAATGATGTATAATTTAGGCAGCTTTGTGAACTTGTGTTACATAGGCAGCTTGCTCATTGCGGTAATCTCTCATTCACGCACCGCCAGAAAACATAATTATTGTCTTCAATACGAATCAGGTGTATGTTGTATTTTGAGTTGAGAAAAGAATAAAGGAGATATTGAATGAAGAGTATTTCTGCAAAAACAGCGTCCTGGAAGACAGCGCCTTGGATATATCACCACGTTAAGATTACAGTTCTCACTTTTATTTTCTTCTATTCTCACAATTAGAATACTAGACGGAACAATTTCTTCTGTCAATTATCCGTGTTCAGTGAATTCTTCGAGATATCCGATTCAACATCACCCAACGAGCTTGAAAGAACTCCTAGCTGCTGTTTAGAGAGATGAGCGCCAGAAGGTCAAACGAATCGAGTATGATGCTGGCTATCCATACGTCCGTGTCCGATCCGTCAGTTTTCCGTCACAAAATCGAAAACATAGGAATAACATTAGCTACCCTCCATACGTCCGTGGGGCTTCCGTGACCGGTCCGTGGCCTATCC
>JAUOBX010485300.1:0-10228 GCA_032360705.1 Eupentacta quinquesemita
ATTCACAACTTAACTGTACTCTAGTATCGTAACATGTGAATCTTCCATGATAGCTACGAGGTATTTACAAACAATTTCAGTTTCGAGAATTATCAGCGAAATAACAAACCTGTCCCTTCTTGGCTTGGGTGGGAGCAGAAACAAATTGTCAACAATTTTGTCATGTATCTAGCCTGAGGGCCAAACTTGGAATGGCACGGCCCAATTGGCTCTCAAGTTACTTGATTGCAACATGTTCAGGAAGCCACTGAAGTTTCATCAAGGAACCCTGGCCTAATTGCTGCTCATGGATGAGCATCGGCAATAACTTGCCTTCCCTTTTTCCAATTAGTGCTCAGGTGGTATTTAGAAAGCAGAGCTCGGACACCAATATCCTACCAGTCTTCACTGTGAGTACAACCACTGGTGGTGAGAAACGCCTGGCAGTGAATGCGAGAATCAAACACAAAGTATCCCGAAACCTGTGAATTGCTGAACAGCACAGATATCAGCATACCACTTCCATTTCGATACAAAAAAAAGAACACTAATAAAATGTGGTAAGGGAAAAGCCACGGCTGTAGCAGTAGGTACTAACTATAGCAGCTGATCAGCCAACAAATGGGGCCTAGTGTACTGTAATACCAAAGTTAATGAAATGCATGTCACACCGCTCACAGCTGTCACTGTGATTAAAGGCAACTCACTGCCCCCTTCGCTTCTAAAATCCAATCGGTGATCAATCATATATAAATCTGCTCGCGAAAAACCAGTGAAGGACTCAAATCCAGTCCCCGAGTCCTTTGGGCCGAGTCCGAGGCCTCTAAAATCGGTCACGAGACCGAGACCAGTTGTGAGTCCTCCAAAAGTCCAAGCTCCATGTTGAACAAGCCCCCAGCATCTAATTCAGTTCAGTTCATTTTGCTCAGCTACAAAGTAGATGTAACGTTATGCTACATAGGCTATATACTTTTGAAGTCATCATTAATCACTTTGACTTAGCCTAGCCTAGAGGCCTAACCTAAGCGATTTAGAATTTGTAAGAAACAATGCATTTACAGGATAGGCCCCACAGTGGACTAGTGCTAGCCTAGGCGAAGTGGCTCCAGAAATTGCGAAATGATTCGCCTGACACGAGCGTTTCCACGACTGGGCCTAGCCTAGTCCGTGTCCTCATACATACTTGATGCGATGCCACAAAGCCTGAGCTTCTAATGATTCCTATGAAATAAGGATAACAAACTTTAGAACCCATACACCATAGTTACCAACCCCGCCATCAGCTGCTTCGAAGAATTATGTAAACAGTAAACACACTAGCACTGCAGTACTACCCTGACTACTATGTACTACGTACTGGCACTGTATACATATATGTTGCATGCAGGTGATGCCGCCCGAGAACTCAATTTATTTCTATCGAAATTTACTTTTCGTGTAAATATAACACTTTTTGGAAGTTGAAATCCAGCAATAATGAATAATAACATAATTTTGGACAAGAATGATATTTTTCCTCAATGATATAGCTGATAATTTCAGCAAAATACAACGAAAGAAGAGTTCGAAACGTAAGTTTTCAACTCCTTAACTGTGTATCCTCCATACATACGAGTTAGCGCCTTTCGCGCGGTTTGACGTACGACCACTTTTTACGGTGTCACAGAGGCTCAGTGTGTGCCGTGTGGGGCAATGTACAGTCAGCATTCTCTGTGTTTAGTTCTATGATACTCCCTGATATCTCCATGTTTTGAAAACACACCTTTCTAAACCAGTCTCTATTTTTGCAATGAAGATATCTATCTGTAGGCTACTAATGACTGTTGCATCATGATACTGCCTCAAAATTCCCATTGGGTAAGACTACTGTCAGTGTGTTTCTGAAGTTGAAGAAATTGCAACAGAGTGAAAGTGGAGAGGAGCTGTTGTTCACATCATGACTAGTTACTGGACTTAGAGTCCTTATCCATTCGAAAAGCAAAGAAAATCTCAGACATTCTAATGATATTGCTGCATTTGCGAGATTCCACAGAAACTGTTGTCTGCTCATATCATGCCATTGGTATTACAAAAACACACATAAGTATAGGAACCGATCCCTCCAGTTGGGTGTGTTGACTGTGTTCTCTAATCACCAAGCATCTCACAGATACTCTAAAAAAAACTTTTCCCCCATAACCTGCCTCTTTCTATCCAGTCGGTCGGTTTCCAAAGTTGCATGTAGTTTGAGCAATTTTGAAGAAATTGCTGGAAAGTGAGAGTTACTGTTTGCATGCATCATTGATTTACAGAAACATACATCAGTGTAGGGACCGGTCCCTATAGTTATGTGTGTTTCCTATTTTGACATATATAGTTAGGTAACTGTGATCTTCAGAGAAATGTCCTCTCATATATGACCAACTTCAATGGTCACAAAACCGATTGTTATTTGTATAAATTTAGGAAAACATTACATGGTGTAGGGACTGGTACAGTCTTCGTCAACAGATAATCATTAATGCATTTCTAAGCCTCTAAGGAATGTCCTCCCATATGACCAGCCTAGGTGAAGGTTCTGTAAATGAGGCATCCTGGAGAAATGACTGTAAAGCAAGAGTTTGAAGAAACTGGCAATTACAGAGACACACATTAGTATAAGGACCGGTCCTTATAGTTGGGTGTGTTTCCCGATTGACAAGCATACCATGGGTACTCCAAAAAAACTGTTCCTACATAACCTGCCTCATTTATCCCTCCCCTGAAAGAGGTAGGTTTCCAAAGTTAATAGACAGTGTCACAAGTAAGACGGAACTGTCGTTTGCATGGGTCTCAGTATGAACTGAAACAATCATCACAGCATACAAAGAAAAATATCCGTGTGACAGACCCCCCAGATCGCAGGAGAAGCTACTCTCCGCGCCTTTTCAGGTAGTAACCAACATCATAAAAATGAGATTTCTGTTCCGCAAATTGTTCCTTTCGAGACGAATACACAAAAACAAACTACTTCTTGTTCCACAAGGTGAGTCAAGTAATACCAGAATCTGATAGGAAAAAACAGAAAATAGCATTTGCTCCGCCCTCCCGTTTTTTCCACTAGTTTCCATAGTCCCATAGGTATTACGATAGGTCGGATTAGCAGTTCCATCCATATGTTGAATAAGTAATAACCATGACAACAGCCGTATATGTACACTGAACGCAATGTGGTGCCGCAACCTGATCAACATTCCAAGATGGGTTGCTTATGGCCACCGTAGGATTTCCGAAGGCACGTGCTGGCCATGGTCATGGTTTTTGCGGGGCCCATGTGGGCATTGTGTGGGTTTTATGTGGCGGTCTTTGATAATGGGATAACTATATTGGGACCCATCTGGGTATTATATTGGTGTTGTGTGGGCAGATATTCATGGAGATAATACTGGGCATCGATTGATGGGGCCCATCTGAGCCGCCTATATGGGGCCAACGAAGCAAATCTGCCCACACGGGGCTAACATCAGCAACACGGACAAATGTTCATGGAGCCCATGTGGGCCCCACTCAGCAGCCCATGCTTCACCCATATGGGCCCCATGAGGGCCTAAAAGGGTGACACCTATCCAAGGTGAGTGGATTGTCGGTGGGGCCATCCTAGAACCCGTCAAGGATTTCCCACATGGGGCCCAGATATGCAACATGGACAAATTTTCATGGGCTCAATATGGGCATGTTCATCGGGTATGTGCACTTGCTGGCACAACACAACGGTTGTACCTGTACAATAATAAGGCACTCACGACGGTATGCTGCATTTAACGAGTTATCAACTCTATCGTAGCGGAAGCATGTGTATAATCGCTTGATTGTTCTTCAATTTGCAGAGGTTAGCCGACAAGTTTAGTAAATGGCTCATATTTATCCTTGTAAGACATGAAATAGGTAGGCTTCACATTATTCTCTACCAGTCATGGGGCAGCCCACTTGCTAAATTTAGGCTAAAGCCCCTGTAGCCCCCGTCTCCGCGGTCCCTGATTTGTGATCCCAATTCTACCAGATATTCAGAAGAATGTTCTCACATTTATGACCAGCCTTGGCCTCTGAAATTTCAGGCATTTTGAAGGTATCATATCTGTATCTTTAAAAGTATTTTACAAACACACACATTATTGTAGGGACCATGCAGTTCCAACAGCTAGATGTGTTTTCCAAATTAACAAAAACTGTTGCATCTGTAGGCCTAGGACTTCCCCCGGATAACAAATTCTCTTGGTTAGATGGCTTATTGAGGTCAATGCCACAGGTTGAAGTTGGAAAGAAATAGATCCATTGGGCTTCCATGTGGGATATTCTCACCCAAACAGTCCCATTCGATAATTACCATATCCACTCCTGGGACGTGGCATATTCATGATTTATTGGATGTCTTTACAAGGGCCTCATTGAAAACCTGTTGGGTTTACCCCTTCTGACCAATCCTATACTACCTTATGTTTGCTGATTAATTACACTCTGGACCAGTGGGATAGAACTGTTCTCCATTCCTTTTTAGCGCACCCTAGCCATATGGGTAGGTGAGCTATTATGATCATGCATGTCTATCTATTTATTCATCTATAGTCTATCTGATAACATTTGAATTGAAATACTACCACTTCCTGCACTCTTTGTTCGATAATGCTTTTCCTCTAGAGTTTCAATCAGTTGATCATGAAAGTTAGACAATAATACCGGATATTGGTGCTACATATGCTACATATGCAAACTCTATGGTCAAAGTTTATGGTTGAGAAATGTATTTTGCTATTTTTACGTTTCTGTTCAGCGCATTGAGCTCCGGGATTATGCGCTTTATAATATACCTGTGTAATAATAATAATAATAATATGAGGAGTTCAGGGATTTGAGGTCCAAGATCACTTGCTGTGTGAAAATCTGTCAAATGCTTCTTCTCATCAGTTGATAATGGAAGTTGGGCATTTTCACCGGGCATTGATGCTACATTGGGGAGAAAGTGGGGAGAGGGGGTGGGGAGGGGGGGTGGGGTTCAGGGATCTTAGGTGAAAAGTAATCTGGTGGGCCATTTCGTGAAAATCTGTCAAATGCTTCTCCTTCTGAAGTTTGAATCAGATGGTCGGGAGAGTTTGTCATTATTATTGGGTACCAATGCTAAATACATGGTGTTCAAGGATGTGGGTCCAAGGTTATCTGGTGGGCCATTAGGGCCATTTTGCTCAGCTCCTCCTAGAATTCGAATTCACACGGTCTGTGTCTTCTCTATCTCAACACAGACATTCATCCGATATCCCATGAAAATGTTTTCTCATATGACCAGTTATGATCTCTTACAGGGTGCTGGTTTCCAGAGAGTTCTAATGAGATAGGAGCTCACCTGGTACATGTACATTCATTTCACTAGTGCAATCTGATGAGAAGTGTCTGATTGAGCTAACAATGATGTCATGATGGCATTTGGACCGTGGACCAGAAAATCCTGAACATCCTAAAGGTTACAGTTATTAGACCATCATAATGACCATGATTTCGATTGAAGAGCTCTAAAGGTCCCACACTGGGCCTTGGGCCAGAAATTCTAACCTCCCCCCCTCCAAATGGCCCACAACCCAAGCTCATAAAGAGGAGATACTTTCCAAGCACCATTGGGGGATATACCATAACACTATTTGCATCTACTCCCGAAAAATCATATCCTGCAGGACTTTGACGAGTAGAGTTATGGCCCATTTATAGGTCTTTCAGCATTTGTTTTTGGTCCATAAGTGACCCTAAATGATATCTGATGATATTACAGGTTTTTCCATGGAACATGGTAATTTCAATAATGTGCACCATGTCCTTCAATATCAGCCACTGACAGGGTAGCTACAAGTTATTGCAGAATAATGTATTATTTGGCAGATTTCTGGCCAAAAGTGACTTTCAATTACCTTTATCGAGATGGTGTTTCCTATGAGAAATGTTACCCTCTATGTGATGCATCCAGTCCTAATACCATACCCAATGCTATTGGCAGAGAGGTATTAAAACGGACCTTTGATACCTTTAAATCTAAAACCAGATGTCCAATTGAAGTGGGAATTGGTTTCGTATATGTAGCACACATAGCTCTGTATATCTCCTGTTCGCCCACAACTCCTAAAATGAGCACATTCTCAAAAACTCAAGCTTCAACCTTACGACCTTCAACTTTGACCTTCCGACCTCATTATCGGAGGTTGTTTGACCCACTGAATGAAAAAAAAACACTATTACGAATCTCTATGAACACCCTTACTGCATGCACTGATTTTCAAACTAGAAACTTTGACCTCCGATAACACCGCGTAAGAAGGTCATGTGTAGTCAAATCATAGCTCGTTCTGACCAGAAGGTGACACTGACATATGGAAATGGCCACGAGAACATGATGACATGAACATAAAGTAAAATAAAAATCAATTCAGTTATGCAAAATAGACGGAATGAATGACCTCTGGTGACCTCGGCTCTGCTGCTAAACTTACAGGACCGATTGAAAAAATTGCATACTGTACGTTGTGGCTAATTGGACTTCTCAATCAAACACATTAAATGACCTTCAGTGACCTTGACTATAATATCAGGGACTGGAAGTAGACCACATCCACCAAGTCTCGTTTGAAATGAATGGAAATTGAATCAGTTTGTCTACCCTCCATAGCTATCATATGTACTGAACTGCATCAACGCATTTATTGATCATGCATATCTTGTATACGTTTCGACTAATATGCAAATTTATGCGCGACGAGAATTGCTCTGCAACGAGAACTCCCCTCAATAATGTACACCTCCACACAGAATATGAGGGCATTTACGGTTCCCAAGTTATCACAAGAAAATATCCTCCGCAAATACGGACAGACATACAGACAGACAGATAGGCGGACCAAAATGGGACCTACAACCAACAATTCCTGAACACCCGAGACTAATACACCATCATTATGACCAACCATCAGCACTGTGCACCAAAATTTGGTGGTAGTAGAAGCATCTTGCATGATTCCACATGATATGCCCTACCCCCTAGGACCCACACTGGACCTGAATTCATGGGCACCCTTAAGGTACGGCTATTAGACCAGCATTATGACCAAACATCAGCACTATGCAACACAATGTGTAGGAGATACAACATTTTTGGGGTTTTGTCTCGCCTGAACTTTGTTCAAGGAGAGACTTAGTGATCACTATGTTGTGTGTCTGTCTGTCCGTCTGTGCACTTTCGTATCCATAGAAGCCCCGATGCTCAAATTCTGTGTGTGGGTGTATGGTTAGGAGTTGTCGATGCACAGCAATTTTTGTCCCAATCGCTCCAACTAATTTGCATAAATTGGCATATTTATTGAAAATTGGCCTAAAAGCTTGTGTGCAGGATATCTCTTGATAGGTAAATGCTTTGATTATGCGGTTCAGGATATATGACAACTATCAAGTGTACATGGACTGATTAGATTTTGGGCCTTATATCTGCTGATTAATTAGGCTAATTAGCATAATTTATGCAATTTTCAAAACATTGTCGGATTTGAACGAACTTGGTGGGTGAGGTCTATTGACAGCCCTTATGAATTTACTAGTAGGCTAGAGTTGAGGTCACTGAAGGTCATTAAATGTCATCTAATTAGCCTAATTCATGCAATTTTTGAATCAACAATGGAATTTCAAGAAACCTGGTATACCTGGTCTACTTTTGGTCCCAATTAATTTAGCAGTATAATTGAGGTCACTGAAGGTCATTCAATTTGACTAATAAACCCAATTGAGTAGGCTAATTAGCATATAATTTATGCAATTTTCTTAACATGGTCGGATTCGATCGAAACTTGGTTAGTGAGCTCTATTGGCAGTCTCGATGAATTAACCAGTAGAGTCGAGGTAACTGAAGGTCAATTAATGTAATCTTATTACCATAATTAATGTGATTCTTGAAATAACGATGGAATTCCTCGAAACTTGGTATATCTGGTCTACTTTCAGTCCCAATGAATTTATCAGTAGAATTGAGGTCACTGAAGGTCCTTTTCATCTGACTTATTAGCTTGTTAATGTCAATTCCCTGAGTTTCTCTGATTTACATGATACTTAGTAAATGTTGTCTGCTTTCAGTTCCTATAATATCAAGGTTAAATCTGGTGTCACTGGGGGGTCATTAGGTATGTCTAATTGGCATATTTATGCAATTTTGGAAATATAAATGAATATTTCTCTTGAGATTCCTGTGTGACGACTCATAGAAAAAACACTGATCGCGCAACCAGGCTAGACACTTTTCGGCGATCGCTTTGTTCATATAATGAGCCCTTTGGCCCAAAACTCCGAATGAACCTCTACCTGAGGACCATTACAAGTAACTTTGATGAAAATGAAATGGAGCTTGTAGGAGGATGAGCATTTCAAGTACCATTGTGTGAACTTTCATAAAGTGGGACCTTGGGCCCAAAATTCCTGAACATCTCAATGGTAGGGCTGTTAGACCATCATTATGATCAGCATGGTGCCACAACATCTGTAGGGGATACAAGATTCTGGGGTATTTCATAGAATAGGCCCTAGGGCCCAAACCGTACACATGTATCACACGATCTGTGCTGTCACGAAAAGCGGAAAAGCCATATGTGGACTGTTCCAATCTGGTATTGGTGTTGGTTTCAATGTTACCTGAATGCTAAGGGTAAAGTGAGCAATTAATTTAGGTCAAATTCCATGTGGTCTTCTTCATTGAATAGCATGAAAAAAGTGAAGGACTCGGAAAAGACTCGGAAAAGATAGCTCAGACTGAGTGCCCAAGTTTCTTGGTCGATTCCGAGTCCTTGAAGTATGAGTCCGAGTCCAAGTCCTTAAAAAAAGAACTCGATACCGGTCTCGAGTCCAAGCCAAGTGTCCAGTCTGGAGTCCTCCAGCACTGATGGTTATGACTGATAAGACATAACATATTCAAAATCTCTAACAGTTATTTGGAGAATGATATAATTTGGGGTAGCTTTGTGAGTTTTCTTGCAGAGCACTTTTCGTCCCGGAAGGCCGAACTAAATTGCATATAATTGCATATTAGTCAAGAAGTGGACAGATTTGTTGTTGATTCATAGTTTGGTATATGTGATAACTATGGAGGATATACGAACTGATTAGATTTTCAGCCAGAAATATGCTAGTTATTGTTAGGCCTCTACTCTGATTACCAAGAATAATGCAATTTGTTTGAAGTCGCTCGTATTTCCACTAAATTTGGTGAATGTGGTCTACTTCCAGTCCCAATGAATTCAGCAGTACAGTCGACGTCGCTGAAGGTCCTCTAATGTGTCAAAAATGATAAATAAGGCATAGTCTATGGTCCTATAGGCCTAACATAGGTGATCTCTGAAAGTGTGTTTGATTTTTATGAAGTTCGGGGGATATAGTTTACTTCCTGTCCCGATGAATTCAGCAGTGGATTCTAGCTCACCGAATTTCTCTTATGGTGTCTGAAATGCTAATCAATTAGTCTAATTGGCATGACATGAGACATTCACAAATAGTATTCCTCCAAATGAAATATTCAAGTGAATAAACAGTTCAATCAGTGGAGAAATTCTAATGATACTCTCAAGATTTCTCTGTGACGACTCATAGAAAAACACCGATCACATAACCAGGCGAGACACTTTTTGGCGATCACAATGGAAATGTTTGGGGTGAGGGGGTCTATATGGTTTCGGATTTGGGCACGGAACCATCACTTTCGGCATTTTGGTTTTACACTTTTGTTAGGCATGTACAATGTGTACAGTGGTTGGGAATCCAGTTACTACCTTAAGACTCTTTGGAATCAACATACTGAACCTTAGAATATACAGATAGACAACAAGAGGCACTAGGGGATTAAGTAGAGGCTCTCCACTCCCCCACAAAAGCCAGGCGAAACATGAACATGCTTGGACTAATCCATAAAGTTATAATTTGTTAATTCGTACATATCGTATGGAATTTTATTCACTCAGAGGTGTCAATCTCGCTATTTTAGGATAGCATGCTGGCCAAATTGACACATTTTTGGCTTTGCACCATGCCTACTGTATGTTTGGTGCTGCCCTTGTCTATTAATGGATGGTGTTGTTCTTAACAGTACTTAACAGTACTGTACAAACAGACTCTCTTCTGCCAGCCCTTTCCTAAGTTACAAACACTCAATTCAACTAACTATGGAGCGAAATAAATTCCATATACTCAGAGCGTGAATTTAGCTGTTTTTAGGAATATATTTTAA
>JAUOBX010485411.1:0-10228 GCA_032360705.1 Eupentacta quinquesemita
GATCTGCCCTCTATACCGTACTGCGACCCGTTTGTTATAATGCAACACTGTTGTCTACAAACCAGAGAAAGGTTGAGGTGTGCACTCAAATGTGCATGCTTGAGAAGTTACTGATTAGCAGCTATAGGTTAATGTTCATGAGGCGCTTTGAAATAAACGGATCTTCCACAAATAAGAGACTAGAAAATAGAATGATTATCAGTGAACCAACATGCACATCCAACGATCGGGTTAAACAAGGAAAGTATACATTCATTAATTGGCACACCGTTGTATCAGGTCGCGAGTAATTAGAGCGTGCGTGATCATTTATATAGCGATGGATTGCAGACAGGTAGACTTAATAAAATATCGATAAGAGACCGCAAATCAATCGTATATAATGATAGGAAGTTATTGAGAATGAACTATTTCCGAGTATGTGAGAATTCACACAGATACAATATTGTGGTTTGGAATGCCATTATACCTAGGGACATTTAACTTGTCACAAAATCCCTCGGAATTCTGCTGACCGATTTCTGGTCCTACTATAGTTTTGTCGAAAGATGAATGGTCGTCTCAGTGAGCGAGTGTTGGCCTAGTTGTGGGCAGTTGGTGTCGACTAGGCTTGGGTAATTTTTAGAGGGAAACATTGGCTTGTTAACTCGATAACTAGTCCCCGTCTGGGTGATGGATCTCACATTTGGCATGTGAATTCCAGATGATCAGATGATAAGTAGGCCCACATCATTTTTTCGTTTCACCTCGAAACCTCGAAAGTATCTGTGATCTGTATATATATTAACTTTGTTGGGCATGGTGGTTAATGTCATTTGGCGTAAATTACGTTGAATGATCGAGATCGACAGATATGCATAATAAACTGTTGCATATAGCAAACTCAACATTACGTTTACGTCGAATTACATTCCAAAGACCGAAGGAGCCAACAACAAATTACCAAGCATTCTTCATTTCATGACAGATGGACAAAAAAACCATTGATATGGGTAACCTCTTCAACACTATCTATGTAGGGTTCATTTTGTTACATTTTCTCCAAACTGGTGACTATATTGTGAAAAATCGGGTCACGAGCCAATCTGCAATTGCGCTAGGGCTGGTTGTCCAAGAAATTGAGAGAACAAATGCTCGCATTCAGAAACCGTTTGTTGAACTCAGCGGTACTATGGAATATAGACGGCATGGTATGCAGATATGTGTAATATACGTCATCGAAGGGAAGCTTCCCAAGTTCTCATGTTCCTACCAATCGTAAAACTAGACCGACATTATTAGAGCGAGTTACCGTATAATTCTGCCGATGTTAAACAAATCTGCAGATATCAGTATCGGATTGCAGTTTCCCGGGGAGAGAGTTATAAAGTATAGTATCAGTATCTACTCCTATACCCTACATATTAATAGCAAAGGTACAGGGAACAAATATGTATAAATTATTGGATCCGCTGAGACTACACGGAATTCAGAGATGTCCGACATGTTTGCAGTCCATGTACGCTGTTGACTACTTTGAATGAAAATAACTGTCCTGCTCATACGTTACGTATGGGGATTATGGGTCTTCGGGGCAATTGGCAAATCAGCTTACTTCCCAGCACTGAGCACTGGATATCTTAGGTAACGGTGGTTGTACTCGCAGTTGCAATTGGCGAGGTTGTGGATTCCGTACAGTACTGTTGTGTTGTTCCATGGGCTCGGTAATTGAATGATATGCCAGAGAAAGGTAGTGACGTCGCACCATTGACACCACCAAAGACGTCTATGTGCGATGACGCATGAACGCATAGTGGAGCATGGTAGCCTAGTTAGCTAGAGCGTCGAGCTGGTAACTCAGATGTTACCGGTCCAGGTTGGCGTTGCACCCTTGAGCGAGGTGCTTCATCCCAATTGCTCACTATGAGAGGAAGTACGTTATGGGTATGTTACCGCCTGCGTGTAGTGACCCCCTCTTTCACATCGAGGTCACACTCTAGAGGCATGGTATTTCAACACATATGGTATCTATATTTTCCAGCAAGTACAGAGTTTCGATACTGCTTGGGATTTTATTTTCCAGACATGTTCGGAATTTTAGAAGGAAATATGAAGTTTCCCAACATTTTATACACTGTGGGTAGCCATTAAGCCTGTTCACAGTTACATTCCAAGACGTATGCTAATGATCTGTGTCGAAGGTCACCCGGGGGCGCGCAGAGACCGGATTGCTCGAACAGTGAACAAAGTATTGGAGATATCGCTCGTTCGGAGGTAGGGCAATCTTTCGAAACTCCCCTGGAGAGAACTACGAATCCTGTCACCACAAACTCCAATAACATTTCCCCCACACTTGGGGACAATGACATAATCGAAGATTGGGTGGAATTACATAATTTCCAACCAATTATGGCAGTTTAAAAATACCCCGTAACGATAAGTCATTTGTGGAATTTCGTCTTATCTCGAACGTTAATTTAGGTTTAGCCGCTGTGACCTTGCGCATTGATAACCGTGAACTGGCTTATTGGAATACCCCTCGTATTGGGTTGACATCAACTAACATGGCATACACTCGACAATCAGTAACAGTGATCAGTGACAATGATGTCAATTAAAAGTACATTGAGATCGAAGCGCTTCCGTATTAGAAGGCAATAACGCTAATATCCGCTATTTAAACGTAACCAGTCAGTAAATATATGCTATCAGCTCTCGTAGTATACGCATTGGAGAGGTATTCGACTTTGAGATAAGCCACCATTCGCAGTCGAAATCTTGCGAGCGTATTCATTGTTGTGACCTTCACCTTCGGTGTTTCAGCTGTCTATCAGTCTATATGGTCTTTACAGCCTGGTTTGACGATCCCACTAGTAATAAAAGAGAGAGAGGGAGAGAGAGAATAGGAAAATATTATTGCTAGTAATACTAATAAATTATAATATTATTAATCATGTTTAAAATGTTAATTTCTGCTGATGATGTTCGCAGCTACAAAAAAAAGAAGTCATTATTCGCAACATTCAGCAGTGAAGTTCGATAATAATGAGAAACAGCAGCAAAATAAACATCCAACCAATGTCCCTCTTGTCTCGTTTCATACAGTCGGCCTCCACGCGCAGTGAAATGTATCAATATTAATACTGCTGTCCTT
This sequence comes from Eupentacta quinquesemita, assembly GCA_032360705.1. Classification (NCBI taxonomy): domain Eukaryota; kingdom Metazoa; phylum Echinodermata; class Holothuroidea; order Dendrochirotida; family Sclerodactylidae; genus Eupentacta; species Eupentacta quinquesemita. The sequence goes on from JAUOBX010485411.1 coordinate 3,134, forward strand.
ATTCTTTCCTCTTTTTATTTGCACTGAATTTCTATGCATTATTTCTTTATGAACAAGCTCAATCGTTAACATATTGGTAGTTGCGGGTGAATATTATACCAATATTTTATCATGTATATATTATAATATACCGCATCTTATATAGCGCCCCAATTCAGTCAGTGACTGCTCTAAGGCGCGTGACAGCATATTACCCCTGATCATCAGTGACTTGTCAAACCCGTACCATATAGAACGCAACTCGTGTTGTTCCATCTCGACACACGCATCCCGTGTGTCAACATATCGTGTTCCCCGGAGGACATCACAATAGGACTGTCACATACGGCGCATGCTACTATTTACAAATCACTTCACAAGGTTCCCGAAGTGCCTAGATTGGACGAGGAACCGGGAAAGCCAGCCGGCTGGCCGTGATTGAACTGACAACCTTCTAATCACCAGTTCTACGCTCTACCGACCGAGCTAATTCGATCATATATCCGATCATATAATCCGATCATATATCAACTAAATATAAAATCCGGATATATCAATAAAATATTATTTCATTCATATTTCACGTGTTCCTTGAATAACCTTTGACATTTTTAGTACACCTAAGTGGCTCTACAAGGCTGTTCATCGATCTTGAATGTCATTTCGTGTGACCTACAGTGACTCATATGATGAACCAGGAACCTGAACTATATTCCGTTCAGTTATTCGGTAATCACGCTGAGGGAATGAAATCATATATTTATCTAAAAGTGCTGAATGCCTGAACTTGTTAAAAATGTTAACACGTTCCCCAAATCTGCAAGTTGGAACATCCCCCACCCCCACAGAGACAAATTGCACACGCCGCTGACAAGACATTGTAACTCCGTGGGTTTCATTCTCTTGTCGTGACGTCACCACTGAGGTCGTCACCCAGTATAGGCAAGTGACGCGCTAAACTGACACATGTTTCCTTCCTAGTAGTCAGTCCATCGACTCATACAGTGTTGAGTAACTCTTTTCTCACAGGGCAGCGACCCCATGTTTGTTATTTAATAGTCGAGGCTGTTTTGTCTACAAACACCATGGATGTATTTTTTCACACTTCTTGGACAAAGCCACTTTACCGCCAAGAAGTTGCCGCTTAGTTTTCTGAAAGAAAGCGTTATTCTTGAGTGCTCGTCTTTTTGCCTCAGGGCGTTTTCTTAGATAAAGTGGAACTAATCCCATGTCGTAACTGCGAATCAACTTCAGAAATTACTTTTGGATGACCTAAGTAACCTCCTAGATCGGAAACAACCCCCAGAGGTCTTGGAACATCGTGCAAGAGCCCTGACGGGCTTATTAGGAAAGATAGATTCACTGCATGTAATGGAAAGAAAATGTTCAACACCGGGAAATCACCAAAGAAATTATTCTTACGATTATTATTATAAATAATTGAATTGATCACAGGATATATGCGTTTGTTATTTTGTGGGGTTTGAAGAACGGTCGATGACTCGGTGACTACTGCCCAAATCAGCCATGGTGTGTTCACAGCACTTGTACAGATAATGGACTGGTAATTATAAATGCAGCGGTTCAAATATGTCACCGTATGCTGAAAGATTGATACATACATACATGAATACATACATAAATACATACATAATAAGGGCTTATATAGCACTGCTACATCAAGATCGAAGCGCTTAACAGCAATAGTAAATACGGTTAAACAGGACAAAAAAGAAAAGAGATAGGTCTTCAAGATTTCTCGGAGGTCGCTAATGAGCAAGCTCCACGGACCGCAGACGGCAGCATATTCCAGACCCGAGGTGCATTGTAAGAGAAAATGTAGGGCTTCTGCGGGATGACGGCTCACTAAGTCGTAGAGCATCGGAGGCGATCCTTTCAAAGGACAGCTGCAGGAGCGAGCACATGGGAACCTATTTTATAAAGAAGGAAAAACTAGGTGTAACAGTCCGAACAACACATTCATACGATTCTCCGTTACAGAGTTAGATGCTTTTACAGATTATGCCATATAATGGTGATTGCGCAATACGTAAAGCATACCAGCATGCAGTATTAATTGATGTCTTTGCTGTACAATTCTGCAAATATTCTTTAATTTCCTCGGAAACAAACACATTCATTTCACTTTGACCCATGATTAGTTGGTGGGAGATGATTGATGTTGGTGGTTGGCAGGCGTCTACAGTTACTTCCGTGAAAGAAACAGACTTTTGTGTAATATCGCGTTATTTGACACAACGAAAATGATGAAATACATAAGAGATACTTTATACGTTGTCAATTGTGACGTCACAAGTTATTGTGAAATCGCAAATTCGTTGGATATTAGATCAAACTATAAAGGTAGATACGTCCGCGTATTAACACCGTATGGGGATGGGGTTTGGACCTGTCAATGTAGTTGTCGATTGTCCACAATATTAACTATCGTTAACTAACCCTGAAGTTGTCCTTTATTAGAAACAATAGGTTTATTTTTCCAACTAATGACAAGTTACGAAATAGTGCACGAAATGAAATTAAAGTAATTGCTTTGTATATAACATTAATAACATGATTCGAAGAATGTTTGAAGCTGAAATGTTGGTAGGGAACAGACTCATCTCGAAACAGTTATCAGAGTATCACCATTGTCACCTTGGACTAGAGTGAAAACTAATAGGATCATGTACTCCATATGCAAAAATCTTCTCATAAGGTATAAAGTCTCTGCACCTCTTCATTCACTAGTTATCGTGTTTACAAAGTTTTTGAACTTCGACCTCTGTTGACCCCAAATTACCTCGGACCGAACCTAAAACCAATAGGGATCATGTACTGCTCTATATGGCCGACCTGCAAACCAAGCAAGAAGTTTCTCCACTCTTTCGTACAAGGTTTTTCAGACTTCTACCTCTGTTGACTCCAAAATGACCTGTGACCAACCCCCCCCCCCTCCCCAATGATGGGGACCATGTACTTCATATGCCAAGCGTACTTACCACATATGAAGTCTCTGCACCTCTCCATTCACTATTTTTTGGTTTACAAGGTTCAAAGACTTCGACCTCCGTTGACCCCAAATGACCTTGGACCAAACTTAGAAACAACAAGGATCATGTACTAAGTATCGAGGGATGGGAGGGTTTTGGGTGTGTAGCCATCTACCCTGAAAAATATGAGAGTTCTTCATATTGATTCGAAACTGGGCAAAATCGTCCACTGGGCGTCGCTGTAGGGCTCCTCAGTCCTCTTGGTCTGATTCGGTATTTTTTTCCCAGTAAGTTGTGATCCCCCAAACAGCGGGGATATAGTGTTTCCGTATAGTAAAGGTTTCTCCAGTTGAATACAAATCTTCCAAAAGGGAGCATTCTATAGCCGGCGCAGTACTGTTCAGATTCACACACATACTGCTGTATAGAGTTCACGGCTTCACCCACATTATGATTCAACAGGCTGTCAATTTGTCATGTCATTATTAGACGCTCGTTCCACAGATCAACACCCGCCATAGTATGTACGCTCGATTTATCCCCAATGGACTTCTCTCCACCTACTCCCGCCTCCTTCCCACGAACCCTTAACAATCGGTCAAGGCCGTCTTAAGAAACTATTCATGTAACCCGAGAACAATTTCCCAGGAATAACTTCGACCGAACGCGGCCACTCCCACTCATGTCGAGTGCTAAACGGTCAACTGACCGACCTTGACTTCACTATTGATAGTACCCTGACCTATATGAACCTGGGATTACCCCATGCTGATGCGATAGTGCAACATGGTGAATTTACCCTTTGTTCGGCATGTGCACAACTGACTGACCCTGGCTCACTCCCGATAGTCACTTACGGTACATGTATGAACCTGGGACTACCCCGTGATGATGCGATGGTACGACATGGTGAAGGTAACCCTTCGCCTGCCATGTGCGCAACTGACCGACCTCTGCTCACTCCCGAGAGTAACCTACATGAACCGGGGACTACCGCACGATGATGCAATGGTGCAACATGGCGAAGTTAACCGTTTGTTCGTCTTGTGCGCAATCGCGATCTCCCAGTCCGCTTCTTGGGAGGGAACGTCACGAGCATCGTGGAATCAGAGGCAGAGCGGATTGCCCGACGAGGTGTGTAGATCTGTAGAAGTTCTTGTAAACAGTGTGGAGCCATATTGTGCGAAAATTCGTAGACGTATGTGGCGATTCGAAAACGAATCCTCTTCTCACAGGGCAACCAGTGGAGATCCATCAGGACAGGGCTGATGTGTTCATTGCGTGGTACGATGCGTGATGATGCGGAATGCGTCGACAAAATTAAAATGGCTGCCGGGTGGGGTCGTATGGTGCAAACATACTCACCTGAAATTTCAGAAGGGTGTACACGTGTGCCAAGATTTTTGTCGATCGCATGTACGGTTTTTCGGTGACATTAGCGAATGTGACGAAAAAACAAACGGACTAACGGAGACTCTCGATGACTGCTGGAGCTGCTGAACTACAGCTAAAAATATCACATTCTCCGACCCCCCTCCCTCGTTGGAACATAAAGGAGATTTCCAATAATCGAGGAACGTCTTTACGTTTCAACCATACATAGCCACAGCGTATAGATGTGTGAGAAATGTGTCTTTGTTGGTTCCAATCAGAATGTTCCGACCTCCCTATAAGATATGTCACGAATATAGTGGTCAGAACTTTGAGTGGTTGGAACATAGAGAGTTGAGACGTTTGTAAAGTCTCATGTGGCCACGGACCTCTCGATTAGTGCACCAGCGTGGGTACCTGGGGGAGTTGGGGTGTGGGGGTGAGTCAAGCTCAGTCACCTCGTCGCCCGTATGGGGCTGGGTAAAGTCTCGTGTTTCGACCGGTCGGAACCTAAGAAGGTCCACTCGAACATCGGGAAGTCAAAACATGGGAGGTCATGTGGCACCTATGCATTCAAGCAGATTAAGGACGGATCATGTTCTCACCTAAAACAATATTCCATTTTCATTTGTTCCGCCTGGATTTCCTTCTAGCTCTCCATTTTGTTCGAACGCCTGATCTAGTGAAAATCTTCCGAGCTCTTCTCACGCAACAAGGTGTGCAGCTCAATAATGACTGGATCGGTTACCCTCAGCAAAACTTACGCAACTTATACTTGGTCAGAAGATGATCCGCATAAAGGTAGAAGATGGAGTCGCGATCCATTCATTCCACTGAGTTTGCGCAATATAATAACTAGTACCGTGTCCTACAATTTGACGAGACTGACACAACAATTGATGGGGAGAGGGTTCTGTCGGAGACGATACCACGAAGGGCGAGGTTACCATACATCCTCTAGTTTTGGAGTCAGGGAAACCCTTCAGATATTCCTGCATCCTTAGATCAACAAATTCGATGTTTTAGGTGTACTATATATTGCACTAACATGGGCTGCGATCCAGGGGAATTGGGTACAGGCACGTAGCCACGGGAAGTACAGAGTTGGGTCGAAACCTTTGGGGATAAAAATCGTCCGCAACATATTTGACGTCGGCCTACTGGTGAAAATTCTTTCAGCCAAAGGTAATAAACGGGCCTATATTCAGGATATTTTAAAATTATACAATTTGAATTACTAACAATGCGAACAAATTCATATCTCATTAGAAAAGGGCCTCCCTGAACCTTCTGCTGGAACTTTATTGCGATCGCAAGATAGTTCCAAATTATTCCTCGCCAGGGTCGTAAAACATGTCAACATTTCCTGGCACACAGGACATTGGGGACTTCATCGCCGTCAGGAATGTTGTGGTTTCGACGGTATTGGCCGAATAATAGAATTGACAGATTTTCCCCTCAACATCCTAGTGAGTACACTATCGTAATTATTATCGACGGAATGTTCATTGTTGGCTATGTTTGCTGTTAGTTCGTACTTTCAAGCTTTCAATTCTGTTAAGGACAGCCATAATTAGACCGTCATTTCACCCCCAATTGTTACTGCTATTTTCGGCTGGTCACTCGGTGAGTCATAGGGCAGCAATATAAGAATAATACGGCTGTGTGTGCTGTGTGTAGCCATGAATGGTCTTTATGGAACTAAAGACAGGCTTGTTGTTACCCCCTGGCGCTGTCAGCTTAGAAACAGTAAGTTTAGGGATACCATTTTCCAATGCTCATGGGAGCACATGCCCAGGAGGAACCTCTCCGCATCCACATGCCGCTCCTGATTACCCAGCCCCATACGAGCGACGAGGAGGCTGGGCTTGACTCCCCCCCAACTCCCCCAGGTACTCACGCTGGTGCACTAACCGAGAGGTCCGCGGCCGCCCCAGCCGGCGACCCGAGCCAACCGGGTCCCTGATGACAGGACGCGATGTATTTGTACGGATTACGAGATGTAACTATTTTCGATCTTGTCACTGCCAATTTCGGTATAACATACATTAACTTGTTCATTTTCCATGCAGAACATTTTATCTATATTTGCAAACATGCAGGAATTCGGCCAAAGAGTGACACTTTCCTCCATGAAATGGAACATATTACAGAGGTTGAAATGTCAATTTTAAAAAAGGAAAAGAGGTGTGATATATTAACTAATTCCTTCACATTTATGTAAGTTCATGAATTTACTTTCACGTTCACTCACTGCATTTATGCAGTAATCGTTATATGTCCAAAAGCAAAGAGTCATTGCAATAAATGAGATGCAAAAAAAAAACAAGAAAAAAACGCGATGTCCGAGATCACCTGATAGGTGGTGTGCCATATGACCAAAAGAAGAAGGCAACAGGCAATCCTCATGAACCCACAACTTCATATCACTACACTGTACACTCGTGATCGTTCCGAATGTTGAAAGAAAATAGTAATAACCTCTCTCAGATTGGGCTTCATCATTTATTTCAAGAAGTTCTGAAACGTTTTAGAGATATTAACCTCATTATAAGAAACGGATATACGAGTTTCCTCTTCACTAACTTGATTCCCTATATCGAAACAAATGATGCAACTAATTCTATATAATAGGATCAGTAATTTCGGATGCACTTCTAATTGCACCCGGTCTCGGGAGTAGGCTGGGATCGCCCACTCACGAATGTCTATCCACGACCAACACAGCTAGACAAGGTTCTTCTTATCAAAT
>JAUOBX010485522.1:0-10228 GCA_032360705.1 Eupentacta quinquesemita
TTTCCAAAAACATCCTAGAGTAAGTTCTGAGAATCTGACAGACATTTGACTTATCTTATATTTGCATGACATTTGATGTGGGGGTTATATGGACCAAAGATGAGGAAATTGTCGATGAAATTGCTGTTCACATTTGAAGATTGGTCAGAAATGTGAAAAAAGGAAGTATGTTTCAAACAATTATGGGAGCAAAGTCTAGAATAAAAAATAATCACCTGGTACTGTAGTAGGTCAGAATCACATATCATAGCAGCAGGGATGAGGTTTGGAAGGAAATATCTGAAATTGCGATAATTCTCAGCATTTCCATTGAAACAGCTCTCGATTTGGTCCAAACACATGCCCACAAACTCGAATTCCAGCTCTCAAACGTGATTATATCGTAGTTCCATTTTTTTGCCAGTTCGGCTTTGCAAGAAAGTCTACGCTAGATCTAAGCCATATTGCAATAGCGCCACCCATTATCAGGAGAAACCCTAAATTTCTGGCTGGGTGCACCAGACTCTATAGAATTCCAGAAAAGTGAGATGACGCTACATCATCACGCAAAATCAAGGTGAAAATTTAGAGAACGGTTTAGAGTTAGCTACGCAGCGTATGAGTATATCACAGTATGGCAAATTAGCGCAAAAAGTGAAAAAATTGCCTAAAAAAACAGGCCTAAGCTAGGCTTATACACGTTAGGCTAGCCTAATGTGTACAGTGTGTTAGTGCATGTTACCAAATGCTGTACATGAATGATTCCCCAGGTGATTAGAATCATCATAACTATAGGCCAAATGAGCTCCCCAAAATGTGGTATTTGGCTTGTTTTGAAGATGATTCCCTATTGATACACATGAAATAAAGAAAAAAATGACACTAACGAGGAGAGGGCAGCAGATGCACACACACAATATGGTGGTAGGAACTTTTCATATTTGCATAATTAATTAAGACTGATTGAAATTAATTAGCTCGAAACCCATATTTTTGATATCCCTTTATTCTAACCTTTCCAATGATATATAGTGTTCAATTGACAAATGTGCTTCCTAATTGAGTAATTAGGACTGATTGACATTGTTCATGTATACGGTTGAACAGCAGTTTGGAAAAGGGATTGTTGCCATATGCGCAGATCGCAGGCTTACTCAGTCTCCTCATGTGTCTGTCTATATAGAGCAGAAGAACTTGGTTACTGATATTGCGCGTATCATACTGATTATTTGACAACCGCAATACTGGCGACATCGCCATTCACCACCACTGACGAGTAAAACTTATGAATGACCACTGCATATTTCACGAAGGTGTGCAACGTGCATCGTTCCATAACCATTATACAACATCGTTACATCACATGCCACTACACTCGTTCTAGATACGTTCCACACGAAACTATGATTAAGTCGTTTGTAAGCAAGGACAATCGTGAAGTAAACATATACATGGGGGTGCTTGCTCCCTGCTTCTACAATTCAATAAAACTCAGTTCAATCAGTGTCAATACGGATGTTTTGTTGATGGGTACTCTTATTCGTGTACATGTTTGCTACTTGAATCAACGGATGCATTTCATACATAGTACAATGAAATACAAATTCCGCCTGCCAAAATTGATTTGAATTTGCGACGCTAGATATTACTCGAATGATACGCAACATTGCGAATACAGATGGGTGACATACATTACTGGAGTATGATTGCTTGTGTACCATGAAATGTTATCAATTTCAATCTATATTTCAATATCTGTTGATCTCCCTTCAAGGATCAGATATCCACATTTTTTAAATTAGCTCCTTATGTTAACCTATTCGGGAAAATATAATATGCCCTCACTGGAACGGTACCACTGGTAAACAATTAGAGTACATTATCGAATACAACATTTAATGGGGATTTCACAAGTGAGATTCGCCATCATTGTATATTTAATCTTTGTTATTCCTGTTTACTTCTCCTCTCTCAATTTACAGTTAGAAATTCACTCAAATGTTGTCATACAGTAAAACTAGTACATTGATATTCGAAGTATTTTGAAGATAAAACTGTGATTGAAAAAAACAAGGAAGTTGAAGTACTCCGCTGCGCCTTATACAAATTGAATGAAACTTCCACTGACGATGAACTAATAAATTATTCCCTCACGAGTTTCATACACAAATGTTATAAATTATACTACATCACAAGTTTAGTTTAGGAGTCAGTCCCCAGTCCTGTTAGTTTTACCGCTAATGTTATATACGATATGAATGATCAGGTACACTGTTTGTATCAGAGCATGGCAACAATCCAATGAAGGTTTTCTCAAAGATCGCCATGATCAGTAGTCTCCGGCATCAACCCAAGACCAGGTCGCGTGTCGGCGATGAAGCATTCCAAGCCTGTGCACCACGCCTGTGGAACGCTCTCCAGCGCGACATCAGGGACGCTCAGACAATCCGGACTTTTTTGTCGTGTAATCACCGCATGCATTTTCTTGCCGGTATATGTATTGTTTGTTATTTGTATTTGTATATATCTTTCTCATGTGAAGCGCTGCGGTCTTCGTGGGGCGCTATATAAGTCTCATATTGTAATGTATTGTATTGTATCAAAACTGATATTGTAGAGGATAAGGAACTAACATGTTATGTCAAAACCCAATCTCGGCAAGAGGTTTCGTTGCTGTGTAGGGACCTCCATTTCATCGATTACACTAATTGCGCAATAACGGGTTGTTGTTTTGAGTACACACCTCAACGTTTCACAAATGTTTTCCTTTGTTCATTTCGCCTGCTATTCGGTTCCTAGAACTAAAAAATGCTAGATATTCGCGGAGTTGTTTAACAGAGACATCAATTAATGTTCCATGCTCGGATGTTTTATGTATTGCGCGATCACCATGACACAAACTCCAAAAGCATGTAACTCACAGGAGATCATATGAACGTCGGGTTCAGACTGATATCATTTATCCATACCTTTGTGTTGTGTGGACGTTCAACTATGCATACATATCATTATATATACTTGTGGACAGTGAATGTCATGATATAATGCATATCTTGTATATATATACGAAAGCAATAATAGCCCAATAGATTTGTTATACATATTATTATCGTCATACTGAGGACAGGGTGGGAGTCATACTCACTAGATCGATCAAGCCGTCGTTATATTCCGAATCATGCTAACCATTGTCACAATTATCGGCTCATGATACGTTCTGTTCGTTTGCGTAAGTTAGATTAATTAACGCAACTCTACAAGGAGCTTATCACGTGGTCGTTACCTCCTGAATTGAGGATTGTTTCCACACTTTAAACAGAACACTTCCGTGAATGAAGTTAGGGTTGCGGAACACCATTAGGCCGTCCCTCCCATTGACCCACACACTGTACAGACGCTCTTCACCTACTCGATGTATGCGACCCTGCACTGTTTCGAAGCTAACAAGTTGACCGATTATACCACCTCCAAATTGCCATACCGTGACCAGGGAACTTTGGAGCTAGAGCTAGGGAACAAGTTTCGGCACCTAGACACGGGGGAAATCACCATGACTTTAGATCCATTTGATGTTTTGATGAATTCACACCCTTCGCACTGTTGAATGAGTCCGCCCAAAGGAAAGCAATGTGGAATCAAACAGAGATCGATGAGCCCATCAATCTAGCCCCAAAATTAAAATAAAGACCTAAGATTTTCGAAGGGGATCCTCGGTGGATGTCCATCAAGCCTGATGGTGGTCCGCATCCTTATACATGAAAAACGCTTTGAGTTAGGTATAGTTTTGAAAATAACACTTCTTGGATGGACTTATGGGTCGTTGTGTGAATGAATAATATTACAATATGTGCACGCTGATCTGCTGACTGTGCAGCCTGCACAATAACTACTAGTAAAATGGAGTAATTCCGCAACATGTGTTAATCCATACTTGGCAGCTATCGGCTATGATGTTATAACAAATAACAGACTCGTCCATTATTCAGCTGTAGTTTGAATCTCGACTGTTTATTCTCCAGGAAAAGTCTCACGACTTGTTTTCAACGTTTTATCCCTTAATCGAACAACAAGTGTCCTATGTACGATTGACAAACATTGTCGATTGTTAATGTTACGAATCATGAACTGTTTTTAACGTCACATCCTTCCATCATAGGCACGGTCATTACCGGTATTAAAGAAGCGGGGTTCCCCGCGGTCATGGCCTTCGGATTTTCAACAGCAAACATTTGATGTAAACATTAGCATTTTTCGACACGTTCCGTCGACATTACGATCCATACCCTGTAACTGTTATTGACGGAATTCTCTATCGATTATGTTCTTTCAGCAACATATGGCAGGTGCGAATTTGACAGCATAAAGCAAACTGTGAGTTTAACACAAGGCATGTAATCAATACATTCCTTAAAGCGTTGCTCTAAACTAAATCGTAACAGTCGAATATGTGGGAGTAATTGGGCTTTTATTTATATCACGAGGGCGGTCGAAGGATCTGAGGTTGTTTGTTTTCAGCCTTACAACTCGTTGTAGTTTTCATTGTTTTGACATTGAAGGCATGTCACCTCTCTATTCTGGGTTTCTTTAGTCGTTATTATATTGCAATAGAACACAGGCGTTGTTTAGTGTTACAAACTCCATAGATGCTTAGCGAAAATCCTAAACCCTCATGGCGACCGAGGTAAGTTGTTGTATTTTATAGACAACAGTAACCGTGCCGACTGCATTAGCTGTAATGTATACAATTTGTCATATTCTGGGCACTGGTCAGTGGTACCATATATTTCATGATCCAAAATAGTAGAGGCTTTCTATATATCGACAAGTCCTCAGTCGATGTTCTTGAGCATTCGTATTGATGTGTTTCCCTATGACGTTTCAACAAACCAATTTCCCAGCGAAGGGCCATGACTGAATTAGCATGAATTTATCTGAAAATAAGAAAACAGTCAAAATATAATTATGATATACCATTTAGTAGATACTTGTCGACCTTGGTAAGGTAAAAGTGAATGGCGAAAGTTGCACTGTTTATGCTTTGATATGACATCTACTAGATGTCGGAAACCGAATCGATCAAACATGAGAAAGTACCGGCTACACAGATAGTCAAGAGTGCAAATAGTTACTCTACATGGCTCTTTCAGAGATGAACTCATCTCTTGTCAGGACCCTTCTGAACCTTCTATACCAGTGTCTCAATAATTGAAGTATTATTTTACAGCGAAACCCGCAGCTTCTTTCTCCCTAAGTACGAGTTATTATTACTGAGTAGCTCATTTGGATCAATTCATCATTCATAGTCCCAATGGCTTTATAGAGACTTCCAACCTAATATGATTCGAAGGTTTACTTTATCCGTTATTGTATTATCTACATACTTTCATATCAAGCATTTTATTGGAGTCTTATACTATGTCACTCAGCACACCTGCCGTTGCCGGAAGTTTCTGGTTATTCGATAATTATCACTCTCCATCAGGTATGTTGGTGTACGCCGAGAACATCTTTATTCTTAACACAGATAAAACAATAATTTGCCGTATTCACTAACACCAATGGTTATCTTCACTTTTCAACTCCACCCAAAAAAAAGCAATTATTATTATACAAAGTGTGCAGCAATATGGAAAACACTGTTTCTAGTACGCACTAATTAGCATCTCAATGACTCTACGATACATAAGTCGATAAACAGCAAGCGAATATAGACATGTTCGATACTAGCAACCCCAATTGACTCGGGTGAGGTCGCTATTGTTTCCTCCATTGGAGAGAACCCAAAAAAATATTGACAACATTATCTCCAAGTCAATAGGGTTATTTGGCTCACCGCAAATGCCTCATTAACTTTTGTTAACACAATTATCACGCGAATTCAGAACATGCATTGTAGTATCCAGAATGGCCTTCACTTTTTAACAGAGTCAAGAAATATGATCGTTTCCATGTCTGATTTTTCAAGTTGAGTGTGCATCATCATATGCATGTAAAAGCGTGGCTTGTGCTGTTCAATAATATACGGAAAACCGGAAAACGGTTCATATATTTCCAGTGTTGTTTGCTTCAGCACTTCATGACAATGGCAATTATGTCGCTATTCAATGACCGAGTTTCGAGACCCATCCAGCTGGAACTGTGTGCTACCCGCTTACACACAGTTCCAGAAAAATATGGGTGAGAGGTGGACCTTCCAGGACCGAGGCACACAAATGAAGCGCCAGCTAGATTACACACTGGTTCGGCGTAGATGTAGAAACAGCGTGCTCAATGCGGAACCATACAGCACATCTCACTGAATTGATCAGGGGTAATGATGCGCTGCGCTTTGAGATGTGGTTCCTACATATAAGGCACTATAAGAGTCCAATTCATTATTATTATTATTTCACACAACTGGCTCAGACCACAGAGTTAGCTCTATGAAAGTATGGCCCAGTCTACGAGTACCCAAACCAAGACAAAGAACACTGTATGACCGGAAGGCCTTCGCATCAAGACCTGACCTACAGGCGAAATACACTGTGGAAATTCAGGATCGTTTCGAGATTCTCCAAGAAGAGGACTCCAGTGTGCTGAAAAAAACGGTTTATTGATGCAAACGAACAGACAATGATGCTACACACCCCAAAGAAAGTGCGAGCAAGGCAGTCCCTAAGAACTAAACATCCGGACGTGATAACGGCGAGACAGAACGTAGAAGATATGACGGCAGAAAGTCAGTCAGTGGTAGTTTGCGAGCTGTTGACGCAAGCAAGAAGACATAGGTATGATACATATGGTAGAGTAAAGAAGAGGATGTACAGGAGAAAGTGAGTAGGATAGAGATTTATCGAGAAGGGGGCGTCACGACGTGGTCTAGACGGTCACAAATGATGTCACAGGGCGAAAAAACAGGCAGATGGTCAAGTAACAGGGATTAGCACAGAAGAACGAGTAAACACTTGTTTTACACACTTCAATAACCTTCTTGGCAGCACGCCCACCGTACCAAGCGCTGAAGAGGACATTCCGAACATTCTCACAGACGTTGACATTGATTTCGGTCCATTCACTCACGATGAATACATCAGAGCAAAGGCATCTCTGAAGCAGGAAAAGAGGACCAGTCAACATTCCTCCATGAGGTCTCACTCAACTTCAACCTGGACAACACCATTCTGCAAAAGTGCAACATGGCTCTGATTAACAATGAGAATACCTATATAATGGGCACTTTCTAACATCATCCCAGTGCCCAAGGACAGACAACTTTTCAACACTGACAACTACGGAGGTATCAGTCTGATTTGCATAACAACCAAGCTCGTTAACCACATGACCTTGAATCGCCTGAGGGATACCTTCAACACAAAGCTCAGATATAATCAGAACGGATTCCGGGCAGTGAGAACCACCATAGCCCAAGTCTTAGCTCTACGACGCATAATTGAACTCAGTTCACCGAGGCAAGACGATCAGGATTCTGAGGTCATATTAAATTTCCCCTAATCTGCTCCATGCCATGGAGAGGCGGAGGAATTTGACATCTTGGCAGGGGTATTGTAAGGTGATACGCTAGCTCCCTTCATCTTTCTTATCGTGCTTGACTATGTTCTTCGCCAAGCCACAAGTAGCCCGGAGACTGAACTAGATTTCACCATCACTCCGAGAGAGTACTGGCGATCCCCTGCCGTGACTCTTACCGACTTGGACTGAGTAACAACATCCAACAAACACAACACTTACTGACCCGTGTGGAAAGGGCATGCGAGAAGGTGGGGCTTACCTGCAACATAAAAAAGATAAGGTTGTCACATTTAACTCACCCGAGCACGACCCTTTGAGGACGATCGAGGGAATGGCCGGCCCTTGAGGTCACTGACTTCAAATACCTTGGTTTGACAAAAGTGACATCAACATCAGGAGGGCTCTCGCTTTCAACAATATGGAAAGACCGATGATGAAAGCAAATGCAAAATGCAATCAAACCAAAACGTGCTATCAATGCGAAGGTACGTCGGTGAATAACAAAGTACAGGTGCCAAAACATGAATGCAAAATCACCTTTGAAAACAAAAATAAAGATGGATACGTGCCTGTTTCTAGTATTTTCCTCAATGTTTGTTTAAACCATAGAATAACGTTACGTATAACACGCAAGGTGAGAGGGTTAGGACGATATATTACTGCTGAATATAGTGTACTGTTCATTTGGGTGAATACTAGGAAAGTTTTGACATCGTTCAATTTTACTGGCAATCGTCTGCATCCAAGGATGGTGGAATAACTCAGATGTGAATGATTTATTTCGCCCGTCAATCAAGTCATCGTGATTCCCAGACAATCACTAATGTTGTGTATTTGTCAATTTGGTGGTTGCCAAGGGTGACATATAATTGATGTCAGTTAGATACGGGTGATCACGGTAGATGGATGTCTACTGAAATGTTAGGCTTACGAGGCAATTTTTCCAATGAGACGAGCGGCTGGACATTTAACTCGTCACTTTAGCGATGACAGGTGCAATTGAATCATGCCAGTTGGATAAGTCAAATTTCACAGTAATTCGTTCCAGTCGGCGGAATTGACTTGAGCGAATATAACGAGACCACAACGGTGTGGTGTGATTCCTTGTTTATTCGTAACATGTGTTATGTGTGCTACAGCGTTTTTGTCTGATGTTAGTTGACAACAAGGACCATATGCCATTTTCGGGATAGGTAATTCATAGAACCATTTTAGACTGGTCCACTCGGACATGTCAATTCGGCTACATGTCATGTAGGCTGGTTTGTATTACCATGCCAGCCTGTCGCGTGATTACACGCTCGGGTACCCACTGGAGGTGGGTAACTGAAAAGTGGTGTGTATCGATCACGATATCCGAAGATAGGAACGATATAAATGTGACGTTTAGTCTTCCTTCATTAGTTGAATCACCTAACGAGTCCGTCCATCATGTATTGTAAGTTCATTTGATTATTTATTCCCACATGCCGAAATCCAAATGGGGTAGGCCTAACAATAGTACAGTGCAGAGTGTGATCATAAACTGCACAGTGCAGAGTGTTAACAAAAATACATTTCGAGCGTCAGGTATGGTTCAAAACGCTCAACGAATGGGAAATATTCAGGATATTTTCGGTTGTATTTCGAAGAAATATAACTATACGAATAACATGGCTTCGTTGCAGTGAGCTGAGGCACTATTCACTTAGCAGGATAGAAATGGACGATATTATTCGCAGCGAAAAAGAAGAAAAAATACCGATGTGCTAATGTTTTTACAGGAAAATCACTCCGTGAAGTCTAACATTTATGATTCATGTACCTGCGGGTGGAACTATTGGGTGGAATCTTGCAATATAAGTAGGTACTACAATATAATATTATATGAAAGTATGTTTATAAAATATCCGAATTACCTGAGCTGAAATAACTACGTACTTCAATTATAAATCAGTTTTCACGGCGTTGCTCTGTTTCTATACTGATAAAGTCATATTCACCTTTGAATGAAGCTACCTGTACCCGTTTTAGTCTATATGATTGGTGCACTATATTTTCAAAATTGCTCCTAGGGTGTTTAAAGCACCAAACTAGACACAAATGTTCTTTAGCATATACTGATCATTTTGAGTGGTAGTGCCAAATGGAATATACCTACAGTACATGTAGTCCTGGAGGTTCTACTTCTTCATTTACCACATCAGATATACACTATGAATATCTTGGAGAGCAATAAATGAGGCAAGTATCTTACAGAAAGAATGATCTTCATTACCTAGCCTTGAAATGTAGTGGTGAAGAAAACTGCAGCAATCTCCACTGAGTTTCTATGAACACGTGTATCACACAATCTTTGCCGTCAGGAAAAGGCCTATATCTCTGTGTGTAAACTGGTTAAATCTAGTTTTGGTGTGTTAATTTCAATGTTACCTGAATGTTGAGCGTGAAATTAGCAATTTTTTCAGGTCAATTTCTACGTTGTTCTTGTGATTTGAATAATGTGGAAAATAGTAAAGGACTCGGAAAGGACTCGGACCGAGTCCCCGAGTTCTTTGGGCCGTGTCCGAATCCGGTCTCGAGTCCTCCAGCATTGCTTCTTAGCCGTGGCGGAGCTGCTACTGCAAGTACCACTGCATCAGTATCAACAATAATCTTTTGGAAACTCATCATGATGGGATCTGCCGCATGTAGCATGATCCTGTAACCTGCCTCCTCATGTTTGCGAGGAAACAAGTTGGTCATGTTTCGAGCAGGGCCT
>JAUOBX010485633.1:0-10228 GCA_032360705.1 Eupentacta quinquesemita
ACAGCCATTACAAGTACAGAGGTTACAGGTTCGAGCCCGCGTAGCACCCTTGAACAAGGTGCTTCATCCCGATTGTTCACAATGAGGGTTCCTATGGAAAGCATTGCTTCGGCACTGAATTAGGACTACCCTCGTAAAATATAACAATAAAAAAAAAAAGTGAAATGAAAGTTAGATAAAGCAGGTAGAGATTGTGTCCGTAAAGTGAACACTGACTGACGTAGTCCTACATACATCCATAGAACCTCCGACTTGCAGAAATGTTGAGGTAATTAAAAGGTCAGTTGTTAATCACTGTCACTAATTAGCCCAATTTTATTTCATTCCTTCGACTGGCTATCGGCGTGGACTATACTTGAGAAGATGCGTGTAGAAATGTTATTTGTAAAGATAATTTACCAACTAATTTATATAGATTCGACCCCTTGAGTCCTTGACTGCCTAGGAGCACTGGAATTGAGATACCGACCTGCAGAAATAATGATTTGAAGGAACACTTTGTTGACAATGATTGAGTTTCACTCCCTGGGGTAAACTAGAAGTGAAATGCGGGTAGGAAGCTCTCAACAACTCGGTTATTAAATCACTTATCACTTACATTAACTAGATCCTGCAACAATATATTATTTCTTATCCATATATGTCGGTAGTTTAGTTCTTACGTTGGTAGTCCAAAGGCATAGGCTTACAGTCCAATCCTATATGAATATGTGAGACTTCACTGGTCATCAAGTTGGTAATGTCCATGTAACGTTTCGAAAGTTATTGTTACCAAAGTTCACTGCATATGGACGACCTCTGTTTGGAAGTTTGTGGAAGTTCCAGCAATTGTGATTTCCCTTCGACTCGGATGATTCTGGCACTCTCGGATTCGCCCAACTGTGGCCAAAGTTGATGTGGAATAAAATAGCTAGTATCAGAGAATAGTTAAACCCCTTCGGAAATTTCTAAGAACGCATACTCTATATATTCTTTTGCACTACAGTATAGAATCCTTCCGGAATACCCCTAACTGTAGGTGACTGGAGAAATGGCACAAAATAACTTTGTATTGAGTTATTGGCAATATGCGATATACTACGGATCAATTTCAGTGGTCGCTCTACTGGGAAATGCATTAGTGATTGCCGCATTCATTTCTGACATTAACATACGGAAGAAGGTTTCCAACTATTACATTTTGCATCTTGTCATCGCAAATTTTCTCTGCGGCATGCACGTCGCCATCGTGAAGTTCTGGAAGTCCGTCTTTGGCGGAGAAGACGCGTATGAGAGAGCTTTCGGGTGTCTCTACTGGGTTGTAGAGGCGACGACGCTTGTACATATCTCGTTGTTCCTTGTTCTGGCCATAACCTTCGACCGCTACCTTCTCGTGAGAGATGCACTCAGATACATCGTGATCGTGACAAAGAAGAGGACTTTGATAGTTATCGTGGGTTGCTGGGTATCAGGCCTCCTCTATTCGTTCGCTATCACTCTTATCGACGAATATCACTTTGACGGAACTGACGATACTGGTGGTCAAGAAGAATACATGAAAACACCCGAAATATCGCCAGTCACCGACGCTATGAATGACGATCGTCTGGAGAAAGACAAGGATTTTGTCCCGGAGCCAAAAATGTACACTCGGTCAATATGTATGCCCAATGTTTACCAGAAGCTGGAGAGCTACAGTTTTCACATCGTGGCCAACTTTGTCATCTTCTCCAGTGCTTTGGTCTTCATGAATGTCTTTGTCTGTTTGAAGGTTGCTCAGCGAGAGAGAAGCGGACTTTTCGCCTCTCGTGATGGTCGCACCAGTCAAAAGAAGTCTGGTGGAACCGGAGATGCGGGATACCGGATAATGCATCTTCAAGAGGTTAGAAATCGGGAGGTTTCAGTCACTCCCCGTTCTGGAGAAATATGCAGTGACTCACTGAACGGAAATGGTCATGTCAAAGTCAACGTCGCAATGGCTGAGGACATCCCCAGTCCTGAACGCAGCGCGTGGGTAGAGGCAAAATCATCCACACGGAGTTGGGACAATCAAACGAGAGGTGTTGAAGTCTACTTATCCAAGATGACAAATAAATTCGAACAACTGAATAGAAACCGTAAGGTTTTGATTTCCATCAGCGTATTGGTGGTGGCGTTTGCAGCGTGCTGGTGTCCATTTCATATCTTGTCTATTCTTCACCATCTTGGTATTGCCTTTTTTCCAGACTATGTCATTATTATGTCGATTGACTTGTTCTGGGTAAACGCAGCAATCAACCCCTTCATATATGCTGCTACCAATCCAAGATTTAGGAAGGGAATAAAGGGGGTTCTCAGACAGATTTGCCCGCGTAGAAATGAATGAAACCTGTTGAAACAATTAACATCAATATGCAGATATGCCTGTAATATATCGTCTCTGTCACTACGTACTGGTACTGTTTTGTCTGAGAACTATTATTGGTTGGATATCGAATAAATGTCAACGAGATAATCACTGTTGAACAAAACTTCCAAATTCTAGTAGCTCCGCTAATCACTTGTGGCGCACATGAGCCAACATGCTTATGTCCATACCATACTCTTCGTTTCGGTTCCATTTGGAGTGTTGGAAAGCATTTAACTGATGCAGAATAACAATAGGCTGCAGTAGTTGTTTGCTCCCTGAAGCTATCAGTAACACAAACATGCCTAGAAGTATACCTGAATGGCCTATAATGTCATAAACCTACTACTCGGTTACCAGATTTTACCGAAAGAACGACTTAACGAGTTGATTATGGGAGTCAAACATTTCAACCTAAACATTACTTATAGTTGTTTATGTGATACTGATACATACAGTCAAGGAGCTGACATTCTATATAGCATAATTTGACGTACGAGTCCAGATGGGTGTGGTTAAGCGGACGAAAGTTCACTAACAGAGCCTAGGACATGTATATAGCAGTCGATATATTTATCATGGGAATATATAACATACACATTAGTGTTATCTAAGAGATCACAATTTTGAGTTAAAACGACATTTCTCGGGAATGATGACTGCTCGGGTTGTAAAATTTAAGAAATTATATATTGGAGAAATTAGTATTGGCACCATAAAAAACCATCCCTAGATCGTCCGGCTATTGCATCAATGAAATATTTGAACTCAAGATTTGATATGACATGTGAAGTTTTTCATCACCCTTCGAGGGGGTTTCCAGCACCCACTGAAAGGGATTTCAGCACCCATGGTTAATAATTGCGGCAACAGTTACCATTTCAAGATGTCATGTTACTATATGTTCCGGACATTCATTCAGAGGACTTATTCACATTTTGCAGCCTATTCCATCTTTGACACTAGTTTTGTCATAGGTGGAATGAGCTGAAGCAGCAAAGCTCATTCCCGAGCATATCAAGACTCGCACAGTGTACTGCAGATAGGTCAGGCTGTGGTTTATTGATTGGGGCAGTCTCATTTTCCCAGTCGGCTGTTCCTGCAATTATCTCGAACATACACAAAAAACAACTATTGCTCATTTGGCAACTCCCTGCAGCGTTAATCACCTGATGAACCTCGTGATAAACCACGCTGCTTGTGAAATTGAGTAGAGATAAATATTTCTTACCATGTAAATGACACCATTACTCCCGGGGTAATATCCCAACATTATTATTCTCGCATGTTATGATTTTTTATATGTGGGTTGTGTGTCAACTTAGAATCGTCTGTAGCCTACTTCAAATCCGGATTTTGAGACGTCTAGGAATTCATATATATGTAATGTGGAGTCATGTAAAGTTTGTTTTTCTTTGCCTGTTGTTACTACTAGTAGTAGTAGTAGTAGTAGTAGTAGTAGTAGTAGTAGTAGTAGTAGTAATGCTAGTATTGTTACTAGTGTTATTTCCATTCCTTTGACGGGTTAAAGCACCTTTACTGACATTGATGATATAAGAGCATCAATTAATGGTTTCAGTTCTTCGATTAACTGGGGGGATTCTAGAAGGCTCATGACTTTCTAGTTATGTTGGGCGCTGTCGATGATTGCTTGTTCAATCAGCACTCCGACTTCTCATTAGTTATTACAGAGATTATGCAATAGCCCCAGAGAATCATCCCATGCCTAGGTGGTTAGAATATTCGAAATCGTTGTATATCTCGAGTTACCCATTTCTGGAACAGTGTTCTCATTACGAATTACCTCATCGCCGTTGCAATTTACTACATTACTATTACGAACAAAACCTGCGACCCATTAAGTTTACGAACGTAGATAGAGGATTGGGACATGGGGTAAATTATTCGGAGTAAAGAAGTGAAAAAATAATGTACTAAAATGTCGCGCAGACAGAACGGCAAATCTCAAAAAAATATTCAATCGATATTGCATTAGCTCGAGTATAGGTACCCAACCATCACAGATGAAGGACTGCGCATGAATAATTGTTCATTAGTCTGAATGATTCTAAAAATAGATATCAGTGAACTGCCTTTATTGACTTGAGTATATGCCGTGGTCAGAGTTCGGAGCGAATTATAAATAGATAACAATACAATAGGAACATCGAAAAACAACACAGTAGGCCTATATGTGCTCTTAATGGAGTTTAACTTAGGTTACGTTGTTAAATATTTTTCTAATTGTGCACATTTTCTCTGTATAACAATGCCTAATTACCAGTTGTTGTTATCGGTTCACCGTATAATATTTGAGGCAGCTTCATACGTCTGATCTGCTACTGGATTTCTAAGACACAAAAGGAACAGTCATCTCTGAGAGTGATGAATCATGATTTGGCTGAAATAGATAGCTGGACAGTAATATTATTGGTTAATAGTCACGCAAATAGAAATCGTGCGGGAGATATTTGAAGAGAGCAGCTGACTGCAGGGGTTTGAGAACAAATGCTCACGATGTTAGTGATATATAGTTGCATATACATGCAGATACAGTGATGTGTTTTTTTCGAAGAAAACCTACTCCAAAGGAACCCAATTGTAACGCCGTATCCCCTTAGCCTATGCCTTGGGACAATCGTTGATTCGTTCAAATGCATTGTTTGACGATGACTGGCATAACCTCCTAACTACTTCTAACGGTTCGGGTCAAACAAATCTACCAAGACGACGTGGCGTATTAATACTGGAACATGGATATACCCAACTTTCCCAGTCTACCAAAACTGCCTGATGTTACAGCGTAACTGTTCTCCAGTCTGTCTGTCGATCTGTCCGCGTGTGTAATGCGAATGAATAATGACTGCACTGTGAAAGAATGTTGTACAGAGTTATGAGGAACTTTCAATAAGTTTCAAGTAGGATGATGTGTGACGTATAGAGAACACACTTGTCTTCTACTGTACATGAACAATTATTTACATCCAACGATATGAAGAATATATTGACAATACAGGGTTACTCTATATGCAGCCTATCTGTTAATGCACATATTATGATGTAGGCTATTGCTTTTGCGTACAATTATATATTATTCTGTACACCCCACAGCTATATATGCAATGCTGAGTCTCAGGATATAGATAATAAGAACAATATTGCAAGGAGCCGACATTAGAAGTACAAGACTGTACGAGTGGGACAACTTCTACTCGTGAAAATCTGAATGTTTTAGGATTTAGGATTTCGACCATGCTAAATGAAATGGATACTATCTGCGCATTAGGCTATCTAAAATGTTGTGGGTTTCATTAGGGTTTTCATTATTCAGCTGATATTGAACGTGGACATAATCCACTCATGCCAGTTAGCCTATTCGAGTCAAGAGTGTCACACATCAACATGTTCCCATGTGGAGCTAATTAAACAGACACAGATAGACCGAGGCTATTCAAGTATGTGACCTACATAGGTGCCCGCGAAATCAGTAGGGTGCATAGGATAGCGATCTTATTACAAAATATGATACAGTATTTCATTTGAGCCTCAGCTGGTTGGTTGTCACATGGTCAATTCGACCATGTTTATAATTACATGTGAAAGGGACACGTAACATTATACACTGTTTTCAAGAGGTAGGCTACTTCCAATTTTAGATAATCAATCAGAACCACTTGAAGGGGATCCATCGTTAATTAGGTACCCGTAGGTATGAACTCACGTACATCATCATGTTCCCCCATATTTTTATATAGGCGTTTCTGGTGCTCTCCAATACGAGGTCAATCATATATAAACTCGACATAGCACATATGTGACCTTGGAAACATAGGGTTGTTCCAAAATATGACATTGAGTCTTATTTAGGCCACAGCTGGTATATTTATATATATTATAGGTATATTTCATTCAATATTATTCTAAATTGATTCACATACGAGCCTTAATGTGTAATGGATAGGCTATAGTTACAACCGAATTAAAACGTTGGAAGGAACACAATTGGAGGTGCGATAATTCACGGGTGGAACATCTGAAAGCGGACGTGATGATCATTGACCCTTCCTACAGAAAAAATGAGTATCCTATGCACATTTTGATATCCATCGAATGACTTTGAGGCTCTGCATGCATGCATGCATATCCATACGTACATACTCTTGAGAGAATATTATGGAAAACATTTTAGCCATATAACAATTAGAAGAGTCACGTTTCGTGGTTACTTTAGGAATTTTCGCCTTGATAAAATATCTGGCGTTCGTGTCATCCTACCAAATTATGTACGTTAAACAATAACTCTGCATACATCAGGATACATGGGTTTCGAATTAGCTTACTAGTGGGTCATACTCATAATTTGTAGTTGTGGTTCAAATTATGATAGGTAATAGAATAATATATGAATATATGTAGAAACTATGTCGGGAAGTTGTCTCTAGTCAGTAGCCTATGATCCACATTCAATACATGATCCCGAGACAGCAATATAAGTAGGCCTACCTCATTCAATCTCCATGCAATTCCCAACAAGTTACCGCGACAAACAATTGCGAACTAATGGATATCTCAATTTATGAGACGAATTATAAATGACGAGAAAACACAACATACTGATACAACGTCCATCACAGTCACCCATGGGCACCTACAGTCTCACTGTGACGGAACTGTGACGTACACGAACACCACCTGGAAATCCAAACAACCTACTGTCAGTTTCGAGTCATACGCTGCCACGGGATACACCGGGTGCATGTTGTAGTTGTCGTACTCGAACACATATTTAAACATGATTGAGTGACTTGTTTTCCATTTTTATCACTGCTGGTATTTCACCCGAGACGCTCGGTGTGTGAGCTTGTATAAATATTACTTCCCAAGTCGAACGTTCGGGGTGATCGTTGTGTAAATCTGTCCTTGGAAGTATTCACTGAACATTCAATCCAGGTAACTAACGAACTTCCTTCTTGAGCCACCCGCGAAAATGAACCTGTCAGTAAATACACAATGTATTTTTGGAACGGTGATTTATACATGTATTGAAAATCCCTGGGCAGTCGAATCTGATGACGACATGGGAAGCGATCCTGAGGGGAGGGACACCTTGTCCCAGTATTTGAAGAATCTCCACTGAGTTTGGACTATTCCACGAAGTAACTCTCTTGTTAAAATGTCTCCCACACCTCCCGGCCGATGTTTTGACTTCACACGAGAATCACGGATATTTTCCACATTCCTCCTCGAGTGAAACGTGCAGGTGATTTTCTCCTTTGCAGTCAATTATTACATGCATTTATATCTTCACAATTTCAAAAAAATTGTGTGACAGAGTTTTAGAACAATCAACTTCGCATCTACTTACCGAGCAGGTCATTCTCTTCCCCGTGTGCGTAGTAATATACCTAGCCTCATTTTCCTAATCTCATCGACTAGGAGGCAGTTTAAGGGTTGGATTTTCTTAATGAACTAGTCGAAAGGAATCGTAATTTCCGAAGTTATGTTTATCACAACAGTGGGGCTGTTTGCATAACTGCGTGAATAATGAGGTAACGGAATAACGGAATGAGAGCTATGTACTAGAGGTCAACAACGACGACCACTTGACACATTCAGAATGCATGCATGCCTGGATGCATGGTAAAATATATAATTTTATAATTTCTAAGACACAAACCATCCCCATCTCTCTCGGTGTAAATCACGAAACTACAATGCATGGATCAGAGTCATATTATTCTATACAGGAATGATAACATAGTTCAAATTATAAAATACTATACTTCACACATCTTTGCGATGAAGCTTCAAATAATAGATCAAATTATTACAAAAGCAGTTACACAATATAAGAACCACATGACATAAAGTTTTTCAAAAAATCGGGATCGCAATTATTAATAACGATCGATTTTGCTCGCGTATGCTAAAGGTTGCAATGACTTCATCCATGGGAGAACATGTGGATCTGGGTAAAAACGGTTGTGGCACCTGCGACATAGGTGGTTTTCCGTGTCGGGTACTATGCATAGCGACGTTGCTTCAGTTAGTTCTACATTTTCGTGTGTCCTTGATGTATGTCGAGATTTCACATAAAGCATTATTGCGATCCCAGCTACCTCTCACGGCAGGCGTGCTCGCTAGACTACGCTGCTTCTACGAGATTCCTCAAGATATCACATATCACTGTTTCCATCTCTCGCTGTGCTCTGACGGACGGAAATTCAATCTTTCTAAACAAAATAGCACCAGATAGTGTTCATAAGCGTCTGTGGAATATTACGTTACATATTTGTAGAATACGACATGGCTGGGTGACATCAGTCTCATCAGCTGGTGAATTCGCTACAACCATCCCCAGCGTGACATGACCTCTAGCTGTAGTGACAGATTACACCTAGCTAGGCCCATACAAATCGTTTGGCTGGCTGTATCACGTACTTCAGTGTGGCCATGCTCATTGAAGTTCTCTCGACCATGGATCGAATCGTCTTCCCATCCTATGTAGCAATTATAGTAGCAGCCCCAGCGTGACATCTGTAGTGACAGTGACCTCTGTAGTGACAGATTACACCTATACAAATCAATTGGATGGCTGTATTACTTAGCTTGAGGTGGCGTGGTCATCAAAGCTCTGTCTACCATGAATCGGTCGACCTGTGACGCATTGGTCCCATTTGTCATGCTGAGTTCTGTACATTCTGCTATGCCTTTCATCCATAACACTGGCACCCCTTCTTCTTGATCCATTTCAGTACATTCCTCCCTTCTCCAGCAGGTTTGTACAGTGTTCTATTATGATATGCCCAGGAGCCTCAAATCTTTTGACCATTCGCCTAATTGTCATGGTTTAACATTCCTATAAAAAGATGAACATCACATAACAATACAGCAACATCTTCCGTGTACTCAGTATAAACTGTTCACTGGCCAGAACATTTCTCATCTTTACAGAGCGAGTCTCCCCAACCACAAAGATGGTAACAATCTCATCAAGTTGTTTTTCTTAAGTACATTCGTAACATTTGTCTTCTTGATATTATTTAGTCCAATCACTTCACTCCTCTCTTCATTCTTATCCACGATCTCCGGGAGATTCTCTTCGCTGTTAGCCACTAATGCAGTTTCATCAGCATAACGGATATTACCCGCCTCCTATCGTCATACCCTCTAGGTGATCCTCTTCTGTGATAGAATGAAGCCATGTCAAAATACGCGGCTGATGTCAAATTCTTTGGTGGAGTTATCCTTTTCTCTGCTGAATTAGTCGCATACATTCTACAACTTCCATATAATTATTCATATTCAATTTTATTTGGACTTAGGTGAAGAATAATTTGTTCAGTGATAATTGCAAGGGATGCGCTCCACATTTCTCACTCGTGGAATGTATGTTTAGGTTACTCCAAATGTGTTCAGTCCCATGTGAGGTGACATACTGTTACTCTCAGCAATGTTGATTCAAATAAGCGTTTGAGCAATGACATTCAGATGGCTAATCTATCAATACTTTGTTGCCGAATAATGTATTTTTTCCTATTGGTAGCAGACACACAGGTGCAACTGTGCCATATATTCGATGAACTCACTTGTCGTCTATTACGTTTTGTACGTCCGATGACTGACCTTACCTGGTGTTAATACATCATATTATATCATGTTGAATTTAGAATTGTTTTGACTATTTAATTGAAGGCTATATTTCTACGTTTAATACTCCCACAGTATAGGAACCAGTCTAGGAAGTGAATATAGATTCTTTCCGACTGCGTGGATGTAATCAGAGGTGGCACCATCAGCAAATGCTGATTATCAAAGAAACATTTATATTAGGGCACAACTTTCATCGAAATCAGCTTGACT
>JAUOBX010485744.1:0-10228 GCA_032360705.1 Eupentacta quinquesemita
GAATATGCAATATCATTTCATCACATCTGGTGATGTTGTTCATTGAGATCGTTTACATTTTGTGAAATAAATGGATGGAAAAAAAGAAAGAAAAAAAGTAGGTCAGATAGTGATATACTAAGCTCATGTAAATTGTCCTGGGTAATTTTTAGTGGCAGTGTGGATTCCAGTTTCGACATGATACCAATACCCTTCGAGATTTTCTTGCAGATGTATTGAATGTGCACATTCCATGTAAGCCATGAGTCAATGAAGACCACTGAGAACTTCCCATTCATACGTATACTGTATTCGTGATAACTTGAACTTAGTGCCATGAAAATTGTTTCATCAATGTTAAGTGATAGCTTATTAGCACTGAACAAATTGAGGAATTTGCACAATTCCTCACAGACCAAATCCTCCAGTGCCACTAGATTTCTCCCTGTAAAGAACATGTTAGTGTCGTCAGCAAACATGACCAACGAGCGATTATTCGACACTTGACATATATCATTAATATATAATATGAAAAGTTGAATTCCCAGTATGGAGCCCTGAGGAACACCACATCGAACTGTTAGAGCATCAGCATTGTGTCAATTGTGACAATTACTTAACATACTGTGAGAATCGAGAAATGAAATAGGGCGATTGAACACGAGTCTCTCCGAATGCTTTGATATACATGGTAGAATGGAAACTTGACAATAATTACTCATTTCGTCTTTCTCTCCCTTAAATGAATTGGTATGACTTTGTAAAATTTGAGTGGTCAGGAAAAATACCAGACCTCAAAGAATTGTTGAAGCGTGAGTTAAAGGTTTTGTGACGGAGGGAATCACTTGTATCAAGATGCCAGGCAACAGTAAGAATTTCCGCAACCCAGACACCGAATAACTACAACCTCCAACGTCGGTCATGGGCAAGATTTGGACCCATTACCATATTTTTGGCAGAATCAGATCGTTTTTCGTACCTGATCATATGACAGAAAGTCCTTCGTCGCACATAGTCGACATGCTAGGACTATCGCTGACATATGTTTTAAATGCGCATTATTTAGGAACAACTCCGTGGTTTCTCCCTCTGGTCCAAAGGAAATAAACAGTAAATTATTCGACATGTACGCGGTAAAGTAAAATACGGTGAAATTTGCTAGTCCTGACCAAGACCTGGCTTGGACATTGAGATTATCAGGTTTCTGGATAACGGTCTTTAGCATTTCCCTGTCTCTGTTGACTGTGACAAATGAATCGTGGATTGTGCATTTCAGCAAACTCTATACAACAAGCTCGATTACGAGTTGTAAAATGACTGATCTGAGGACCTGGCATGGCCGATGGAGTCATTCGGTTCTCTGTCGCTCTCCGTGTATGTAAACGTTTCCTCATTTACATTTGAAGATCTATCTATCCATCTATCTATCTATTCATATATCTCTCTCACACTTGACCTAGAAAATCGAATTAGTTTGATTCATCTCGCCGCAATTGCCCTTTGCTGATATGTGTTCAATATTTGATGATGCATCTACGACACATCACATCAATTCCGACTTCATGATAAATATTATGATGACCTCTTCATAACTTACATTTCCGTATAGACTAAGATCTGCACCAAGATCTGCAGCCATAATCCGACAATATAAAATCACACACGTACTTCGTTATATTGGTTTGGGCAACCCGTCAATAATAGGCGTGCCTCGATTCGGTATTAGTCTAAATCATATTTGTGTGGGATTTGTAGGACACAAAGATATGCCTTTTCAAGTCTCAGCAACACGGTCTAATGATATGTCATACTAAAATTTCCGACCAAGCCAGATTTTCACCATAGAAATTTAGTATTTCATCACTATTTTAGCACACCGTACGTGGCGTATTGATGAGTATCCCACTGAATTCCTTTAATCTAGTAGCACAGTTCTATTCAGTCAGAATGAATACTTTGCTATACTATAATTATGACATCCGGTTTACAATAGTGCCGAAACATCAATTGAGCAGGAAGCGTTTGGCGCACTGTGGTGAA
Organism: Eupentacta quinquesemita; assembly: GCA_032360705.1. Classification (NCBI taxonomy): domain Eukaryota; kingdom Metazoa; phylum Echinodermata; class Holothuroidea; order Dendrochirotida; family Sclerodactylidae; genus Eupentacta; species Eupentacta quinquesemita. The sequence continues at coordinate 2,020 of JAUOBX010485744.1, forward strand.
ATTATTGATCACACTTGATCGGCATCTCTGATTGTCCGACATGACAAAATGTCACAGTCAGTCAAACTGGTACTTGGCAAGTAGTCATTTCGACAGGTGCTACATCGATGTGCTATGCAAAATGAGTGTCCAAAACGTAATTAGGGCCCTAACGACTGAATGTTGATTTGTCATTACACTGGTAAGTGTTACCATGTGAAACTCGTTGTCTATCATGTATTACAGGAATACGCACTGCGTGAGAGGAATGGTCGTTAAAATGAAAATTGATGTTATGATCGTGAACCAAAATGTATTCTGAATCTCGTATATCAACACAGAAAAAGTGGAGACTGTAAAACGATATGTTTTGCTGACAAGCTCCTCTCGATTGCACGCTAACTCTGCCTGATGATTGTCACATAAATTTCAACGATATATGATAGAAAGACTATGAGTCGTTACCCAACGAGAATTTCGATTGCAACATATAGCAAGTTTAATTGAGTTCCCCGGAACTTCCCAGGAACGTTTGTCGACGCGGTATCCACAATAATCGAACGGAGTACGTCCAACGATCGTCACAATGCACAGAGCATAGCGCTATCAACCGGTATCATTTGTCGACCACTGGGAGGTCAGAAGTAACGCTGACCGTACATCTTAAGATTGACTGTACATTCCAACTGAAATGTCATGAACCTGTTCACTACTTTTTCCCTAATAGTCATATTTTCCGTGTATTATTACAAGAGCCGCATGTCTTTGTGTAATTGGAGTAACGCTATTGCCATTTCTTCATCAGCTGAATGGAATGATTGGAGACGCGAATACACAGTATTCGAGTTGACATCGTAAAGACTGCCAGCACATATCGAATACTCCGCTTTTGATAGTTTACACGGGGTAAACTCTCTCTCAGGTATCAATGTATTCATTGGATCAAAACATCCGATTTTGCTATTCCACATGCCTTCATTGACTCATTAACAGGGTGAGTCCTTGTAGTTTTCAGCCAATTATTTGGGCCGAACTTACGAATCTAGTAGGCCTGAAGAATCATCACAGTTTAATATGAATTCACTAATATAATAGCTCAGACAGTCACCAATCATACCGTATCATATTCGTCCTATTTTATATGCACGCACTCTCTTATTTCAACACTATATACACAGCCCAGGATAGTTAGCTGAGGAGAGATAATTTATAATATCTTCATGTATTCATTTTTAGGTGCTGGTAATGCTATGGATTTCCTAACTAATAATATTAGTACTTACTTGTTGTGCAAAAGGGCGTACATTTTTTAATTTGTCGGACTGATCTTACACACGACAAGAACATAGCGAATAATCTATCATATTGAACAAAAAAATGAATGTTCAAACACAGGTAACATGTACTTTTCCCGACAGACGTCTGCATGCACAATCTGGTTTTACATACTGGACACGAATGATAAATTAAAAATATTTCACTCTGCTTCTTACGGTACTATTTTTTTCTGAACTGCAATTCCTGACAGAGCCCTCCGGTCGGATTGCCGTGGAATCTAATAACCGTTTTATGTGACGTGTTGACAAGGCAATCAGTTCTTTGGGTAATTTGGAAGTTTATTACATCAATTATTACAATTTACTAGCCATAGCGTGTATTCATGTTATGAATAATTGACAAAAAAATTGCATAAAGCCACCTAAAAAATGATGCATCACCATTTGAAAATATGATAACAAATCAACGCAGAGTAGTATTTGTTCTCTACATATGAGTTTTCTGCATCGTAGACAGATTGACATTTCAGGAGGTCATTGGAAATTTATAGCAGGTTTCCATTTATTCGTTTTACTATTCTTGCCAAGTATGTTATATCAGAATATGAATGCAGATGTCTACCGAATATATTCTGAGCTGTTTTTTCCCATATTGACAAAAGAGTATACACGTCACCTGCGTATGAGTATGAATTACTGGATATGCACATTATCTCCAAAACCTTCTCGATTTGATTCTACTAGATACTAGTATGAGATAGATGAACCGATGAAATGATCCATAATAATAGAGATGATACAGAATCGATAAAATAATCAACACCTTTTGTTTGACATGATAGATTATCTGTATTGTCTGTTCCGTGTGTAAGATGAGTCGGACAAAGATAAATAGTGCGCGCTCCCTTTCATCCTGTATGCACTATTATTACTTGTAATGCAACATATAGCATCCCTGGCCTCCTCTGTGAAATAAATAATGACGAAGATGGCCCGATGTATACATAATAATATGAAAAAATATCATTTCAGCTAACTCTTCTGGTCTGTGTATATAGTGTTCGCATCATAGAGTGTGTGCATGTGAAATAAATATAATACGGTACACTGGTGACAGTCTAAACTCTCTCATTTATATATTATTGAACTGCCATGATTCTGGGCCTAATGAATTCCCAAGTTGAGCAAAAATAGGTTTGGGACCACGATGACTCGTTTTTCTCGATTCTTCAATTGGGGCATGTGTTATATCATACCTCAATGGTTTGATCCAATGGACATTGGTCCTTAAGAGAAAGTATACCCCATGGAGAGGTCATCTGAAACACCATATGTTGCTGTTTCAGATTATATCCCGTCAGGTTTTATCTATGTCAACTTGATAGTTGTGTTTTTTCAAGCCCCAATCATTTCATTCAGGTGATAGAAAAGGTTCGAGAACGTTGTTCCATTATTACAAAGACACGCGGCTCTTGTTTGAAATATTAGTCGAAGAATATTCCATGGGCAAAATATCGATTCAATCACATTTCAGTTGGAAGTAACAGAGAATCTTAAGATATAAGGTCAGTGGTCTAATCTTGACCTTACAATCAAGCGGGGTGGTTACCGCACTATATCGAAGTTACTTCAAATTTCAATGCATTACGCTGATTGCATTCCAATTTACCAGTACGTTGTTCATGTTCATCGTAACTTTTGAAAATGCTGATCCACTTTCGATATATTCTGCAGTCTGAAGGCCTGGTGAGTGGTCTACTCGTGCTACTATATCGTTGAAATTTCCGAGGAAAGCGTCAGGTCAGAATTATCGTGGAATCGGTATAAGATTGCCAGTGGAAGGGCAGTTCTTTACGGTTTCCGTCGTTCACTGTGTCGATATACAGGATTTAATGAATATCCTCGTCCAGGATCATGACATCGAATGTTACATCATATTACGATGTAACGAATCTTAAATCTAATGCTTAGCCCTTTACCAGTGTAACAACACACCAACGTGGTCCCGATCACATTGTTCAAAATATATTTGTTGCAGACGGTTTGGATAGCACAGTGCTACAGTGCCTGTCGAAATCACAACTTTCAGAGGTTCATCCCAATTCATTACGTCACGTTGGCTTAGCCTAAAGTAGAAAAACACGAGTTCACATTACTCCATGTGATACTGCGGTGCAATTAGAATACGTTTGTGTATTATTTGACTTCAACGTTTGTCTTCTCATCCGCCTTCTTCAGTAAGTTAACAAACACAAGTTTACGTAACCAAAACCATATTGCTAAATAAATGAATTCACACATCACGTAACGCCAGGCAAGTCGATCAATAGCAGTCGATAATTTCATGAACATGCAGACTGGTCAGAAATATCAATATATGTAGAGCCTTGGGGAAGATTGACTTTTCCAAATATAATTATTCTGGCTTATCTAACCAAAACACTGTACATCCCAGATGAGCTCTATGTCATGCGCTCCATTTGAATCAATAAGAAGATTCGTGACATTTCATCATGACAGACCGTGAAAAATGCCAATCAATTGTAATCAATGAGGTTGGATGCGACAAACGACTCCTGCTCAATTGAGGTTTTATTATTGCAAAGCGAATATCGAAACCATAGTATTCCTAATACTATTATAGTATATAATATCAATAGTTTCCCTGAAGTGCGCTGAACGAGTCCTGTTCAGTTGACGTGTCCACTATTGTGAACCATATTATAGCAAAACAACGTTCTGACTGGGTGGAATTGTGTTATCAGATGACAGATATACAATTGAATGGTATGGTACGTTATGTTCGTGCCATAGTGATACTGTAGTGGAAGGTCATTGCAGATGATTGGTTCATAAAACTCCTGCTTGGTCGGATCATTCGTGATGACTTAGCTTGGACCTTGCTGCTGAGATCGACATTGTTGAATGACATATCGGGAATATCTATATGTGTCTTACGAACCTCCACGAAATAATAACTGGAGCAATCCAACTAAAGTGCGTTTGTATCATATGGTTTCGGTGGCAATTATGTGTCAGTTTCTGTTTATATCTTCTTTGTTTACTATGACCATGAGATCGATTCTTGATGCATTGTTTGGAGTCATGTCAGAGGTCTGAGAATCTTGTTAACAGCATAAGTCCAGAATGCTCAGTTCTGATAACGCCTCATAGTCGTGCTGTTATATATCGTCGACATTTCTGTGACAACATCCAGGTCATAATTAGCGTGAAGTCCATATGAGACTGCCAGAGAGAGACTTTTTTAGACCGATATCATGGCATCGATTATTGTTACAACGAAGATTCCACTCCCATATTGCGTTTACCCATTATGAGCAATTGGAAACGAGTTACACCTGGTAACACTTTCGCGTTTCGAATCATAAGTATGTCTGGGGTATAAATATAGGATATATTTTTAACAACGTCAACATTACTGTTACTAGTGGTACATTCAAACTCAAAGAATGTTGGCGCGTGTTACTCCTGCGTGATGAATTGAATGTGTCGAGTGGTATTTGCATGTGAAGCGAGGCACTATTCCTTGTAATACTGCAATGTACTCATAATGAGTTCTGTATCAATGGATGATTTCATCATATGTCTTCCTACCCGCATTTTCTTGATAAGGAGATCAAACGCATGACCACCTAATCAAAAACTGCTATGACTGGACGCTTAAAATGAAAATTCATTTCATCCTCACATACCATTAGGGTAGTCGATCAATAACGGTCAATAATTGTATGAACATGCAGACTGTTCAGGAATACCCATATTCGGAGCCTTGGGAAGAATTGATCTTTTCATATACAATTTAAGTGACTCATCCAACGAAAGTGTGCACTTTCGGATACGCATTTTGGTCGCGCTCTAATTGAATTGATAAGCACTAGGAAGTATGCTCCTGTTGTGACATGCTATCATGACAGACAGTCGGAGATGCCCATCAATTATGATCGATAATTTCACCAAAACAAACGCCAAATTATTACTGTTAGATTGACGCTATGGTTATTATCGCAAACCGGTTGTCCTAATCGTTGTATAGACTTAGCTTATCTGCAATTTAGCACGCACCATTCGTTATAGTCACTGTGTGAGGAAGGGAATGATATTTTGCCAGAGTCAGTCCACTGTGACCCCCTACATACTGTTTGTTTTCAGTGATGCCGGTGGTCACTCACTTACTCGGCAAGTTTCGTCACTTCTCCTTTCAAATTATTTTTTCATCGACCTCCTGTGCATGGGGGTTGCTCTATATCGTAAGGCAATTATGTTTCAATTATGTTTTACTCTCGTTAAGGTACTACACGTGGTTTAGTGGTATAACTGGGACGGTGAACTCAACCTCAACCTATCAACTCATTCTTCAGAACCGTCGAATGTCCAATTATTAGCTTTCGTAGACTAGATCGTATTATTCGATGCATGAAAAAATGCCATTGCCGAATCAATTTAGGATCCTGGGCTTGATTACGCAAAGCACGTAATACATTTGGTTTAACCTGGCATAGCTGACATCTACCGACAATTCAGATGTACATTATTATATATTATATTATATATTTCTGCTATCAGTCATTTCACCTGCACCTTCCACTGTGAACAATTACCAAATGTAGGTAATGTGAAATCTGCGAAATGTGCCAACACAGCCCCTAATTTATCGCATGCGAATAACCATACCGATCGTTACGTTACCAGTGTATGTGTTGAGATGAATGTTTGCTAAGATGAGAGTTGCCAACGTGGGACCCACGCTTAGGTCACAACACCACATTCAGGCATGCGTAGTTAAGACATGCGCGATGCCACCCTCCGAGTTCAACTCCTACGCTGTAATTCAATTGGTGAACACTGAGTACTAGCAACTATCGTGCCGCTTCTCGGAGGGTTCCAATTTTGTTGTTTCATGGCTGGCAGACAACGATTGCAGTCAATATACTGATCGATAATTCTATGAAAATACCACAGGGAACTCTTAGTAGAATTTGATGTTTTCCTTGTTGATTAAGAAGGTATGACATAAACAGCGTTTACTCTTCCGAACGAGGAGACGATAACGGATTGCATAGGGCCTTATATGAGAACCACATCTCAAAGTGCTCAATGCAACGCACACTCCGAGATGTACATTAGAAATTCGTCTCCCTGAACTTACTGTTCCTAAGCTGACAGCGCCAGGGGCTAACCACAAGCCTGACTTCGGTTTCATGAGGACTATATGGCTACACACAGCACACACAGCCGTATTGTTCTTATATTGCTGCCCAATGACCCACCGAGTTACCATCCCTATTAATATGTGATGTTAGGAATACATTGTTCAATCTAGGTCGGTCCAGAAGTACCGAATCAAAAGCGATCTTATAAGATGTGAATTTGCCGGTAATGATCTGTCAATTTAAGAAGGATCTATAGGACATGTGACAGCCGTCTTTGGTATTAAATTTTAGGCTCTACTCCATTCCTTAGTATGAGCGTTAGGTTTCACCAGTGATCTTTTTATTGTTATTCACAACAAATTATCTGATGTTTTCGCAACATTGGAATAATACTATCTCCTCTTTTTTGCAATGTGATCCAAACACGTGGGAATCTGTGAGAAGTTGTATAACAGTTTGCATGTTGTAAATTGAATTTATAATTCGTTTTATTTGTTCGGGGAAGTGAAAAACACCTCCGTATTGTTTTAATGATTCACATAATCCACAACGTATGAAACACTGGGTAACACTACTGGTTTTGCTATATATTGTAAACAAGAGTGTACCATAACGATGAAAAGCACATTTAGTCTTAGGACAATGATTCCAACCAAAGGTACATGTGGTATTTGATTTGACCAATTTCAATGATTCTGCAGAATCTAAACTGCAAACCCGGACTCCACGGGCAACATATGTCCACTCCTGTGACAAATAGGCACTTTATCTCCAATTCAAATAAGATTCCCCTGTCACAGTCCGAGGACGTCACTCTGACTATTCAAGGCTAAATCGATGAAATTCTACGCTTAAACAATTACTGCAGTCATGGTGAATATGGTGGGAAAAGAGGTTGCCACCAAGACACCTGAGCGGTCACGACTGTAGTGTGATGACATGCAAATTATTCATTTATTCAAAGCAAAGAAGGGCCGAGACTCCGAGAGTACCTTTTTTGTCTTTAGGAAAATGTCAGATTCGCTTCAAGTCGCTAGAAGTTTTCCTCTAACTGGAAAAAGTGGCTGTCAACACTGTCAATAAAACCACTTCCAACAGGTTCTACAGCCGCGAAAAGCCACATGAATTCTGAAAACCAACCGAGTCCAGTTTTCACTGTGGATTTGACCAACGTCTATCATGATAGTGTCTGATTACTGTTCTTTCTGCTGGGGAAAGGCAAGTATGTGATATACTCTGTCGAAGGTACATCAAACTTTGTCGAGGCGGGCCCGAACGGGGTCTCCCATCGAATCCACGACCGTGTGTCAGGTTTGTTGTGATCGGGAATGAGGAGTGATGTTTGGCTGTTACACCTTGCCTATTTACTTATGTACAGTATGAGTGGTTGTAAGTTTGACGATGGGTCCTCAACATAATCGAACTAATGTTTATGATCACTAGGCAATGTCAGAATTGGTTCACAACTCCTATGTTGTTATATCGGTTAACAGCCAATATGCCCTATACTTACTGTATATACACATTTCTATTAATTTTCAGACCAGTTGTATACATGAAGCCGACATATTATTAGGTGTACCATATGAGTATGTTTATTCGTCATTTCACAACTATTCTCGGATCAAGAAACCGCAGGGAATCAATTTGGCCATATCATCAAGATATCCATTAGTCTCATTACCACATGTGTATCGTGTCTGTTAAGTGGTCTTTGTCATATCATCTAATCGATAATGCACAAATTGCATGCGCCAATTGCCTTTGATCCCTGGATATACA
>JAUOBX010485966.1:0-10227 GCA_032360705.1 Eupentacta quinquesemita
CCCATGCTTGCAAACAGCACCATTGTTCAAAGATAAACTATGTGTCCAATCAATGACCTTGTTGCTAAGCAACTGTCTTATCACCTTCACCCTCTGGCCTCCTACAGCATAGTGTATTCAGCTCTACTGTATTGTAACATATAGGTTCCAGCAGTGGGATTGTGACATTGTAGACAAGACTTGTAACAATTCATTATCCCCATTGTTGTCATTGCTGAAAAGAGCCAAACTGAATCTCAAACTCATGTCAACCTTGCTAGACCCACAGGAAAAGGATACATGCTGCACTGGTTGGGTTCTCTCAGCATGTGCCCATTCCAGTATAAAATAAATTGTCATACTGCACTGTCCATTGAAGTACTTTACATATTGGATCTGTCTCCATTTAAAACAAGATAATTCAAAATGACATCAACATTTTACATCATGATTAAGTCATTTGTGGAACAAGTGTTTATGACACTTTCAATAGCAGCAGCTAATAATATGTGACTGGAGTCATAATGCGTCACGAGTGATTGGAATCAGATATATGGGATCTGCATAAATTCACTTTGAACAATTTTATTTGAATAATCTTCGACATTCTGTCCCACATCAATTGCTAGCATCCATCTCTTGAATGCACAAAGAGCAAGTGTTGTAGAAAAAGGAGAGAAGCAATTTAGGAATATGTAAAACCTTCAAATGCTGTCATCACAGTCCCTTTATACCCCAATCACAAACTATAATTATATCAACACCTATCCATCATTTCACTTCAACCTTCACAAGATGTCCATTGTCCAAATTCCTGAGTTTAGAATTGCCATGAACTCACTTCTGAATTCTGGGAAGCTTTCATATGTCACTGGTAGCTCCAGTACACATCCACACGTGTGCGCAATGGGTCTACGTTCCAGGCCCGTCATCTTAGAAAATTGAACAGTAATATGCTCTGAAAGTAGCAAATCACACCCAGTACAGTACCGGAGAAACAACCCCAGTTCTACCTCCGTTAGATTCCTTATGAATCTCCTCAGATGGGACACTGTTGTTGTTTCTGCTCCATTCATACTCTCAGGGAGTGACAGATGATCCAACACCCTCCTTACTGTAGGTTTCAGGCTGCTGTAGAGTTGTGTCAAATCAACATCCTGCAGAGGCTGCAGTAAGTCTCTCCAGCAGTCAGCAACAAATGCCGGACTTTGGATAAGTTCTTTGGTGCTAATCTCCTCCAGTATACGATGGATGTTCTCAGCGGTGGGGTTCACCTTACATTGGTAAATGTCAAGAACATCAATCAATTCATCGTAATCTGCCTTCTCAAAGTCATCCATTGCCACTTGGAAAACCTCCCGCTCCTGTTCTGAAACATACTGTAGGAAGCTCTGCAGTAGATTGGGTTTGGATGCTTCCTTCCCATTGATAGCATACTCCATGAATACAGGAGCCAAGAATGTAGGGAGATATTTCAACTCCTGATAGCCCCTTACAAGAATCCTACCGACTGACTCCCACTGCTTGCTCTGATAGTCATGCCTGAGAAATGGTACTTTGAGACTTTTCCCTAGTGTGACACTACTTTCAAATTGCTTCCAAAAGGCAGAAAGTATGTCTCTAAAAACACCAATTCCTGTTGCTCGCTCCTTCTCACCATTTGGTAGAATTACCTCGATTTCTACATCCCAATTGACTGAATCTGCATCTTCAGAAGCTTGAACCATGTCTTTCAAGACATTCTCCCTATGGATGATAATCGTTTTCTTGGGCCTATGTTTTGGTGTGACCGGTTCAGGTGTGACCGGTTCAGGTGTGACCGGTTCTGGGGCAACAATTGGAACTTGCCCCGGTGCAGTCTCTTCAGCACCTACCAGCACCACATCTCCCTCCATTAAGTGGATGGGAGTCGAGGTGTGGAACACAACTGTATCCTCCAATGATACATCACCCCCATGTTGGAAAGGGCCAAACTGAATCTCTTCACCATCGAGAGAGACTGATGGGAGTTCCTCAACTTCCTCGATGTCTGAGGAGGACTCCTCTCCTACCTCTGACAAGGCTAGGTAGACCGCAGCATCTTGAGCTTGGTCTTTTCATACAAACCTCCAACGCTCATACCCTCTTCAATTGTGTTGAACTTGAAATCCAGTAAGGCACATTCAAAATCATCAATATCACCGATTGGTGATTTACCCTCTGGGAAGAACACCCTTTTGCACTCTTCGAGGACCTTTGCAATAGGTGCTTGTTTCTCTATTGATAGTTTCCGAGTACCCCCTCCCTTGTTTGCACGAACAGCCTTGAACAACTTACTCTCGGCGATGTATACCGCTAGTCCAACTTCTACCATCCTGGATTCCTTCTCAGCATTCTTTGAGCAAGATGGCCTACTCACACCAGCTGATGGCGCTACTTTTAGAGCCAATTTCTCCAATGCAGACAGCTTTGAGGATGATGCCTGTGGGATGTTCCTACAGAAGGTTCGCAGGAGCAGCCTGTGTCGAAAAGATGGTACCAGTCTCTCAAGGTTCCTGTTGTCCATACCGGATAGAGATTCTTTCGTGATCTGAAATAAGTAACAGTCAGTAGAATAATAAATTTTATTTAATTGTATATGTGCGATTCTTTCACACGAAGCCAGTCAATGTGCGGGGCTTCAAACAACTTCAAGGAAGTGTGTTCACTTTCTGCTAGCATATATTGATATTTAAACATCACTTTATTCACGTGGGCGATGGGGTGATATATGACCCTCCAGAATGACCTCTAGCCACCTGGTGTTGAAAGATGAATCCTATAAATGACGAAAATCATTTTTATTTATCAATAATGTAGCTCGAATCACAGCTTATATTTTATAGAGTAAAAGGGTATGGGCCAAGATACCCAAAATGTGGCAAAGTGGGACTTTCCTCTCAATAAATAGCAGGGGGTGATTTTGGTTAGGACAAATTGGCTGATTTCACACGGCAAGTGCCATTTCCGGCCATCTAGAGGTCTTCAAAAAGCAAAATTTTCTTTGTACGCTCCGCGCCAACTGAAGGTGGCGCTCCGCTTAGATACGAAATACAAAAAAACACTCCAGCGTTAACATCGTCACGATAACACCTCAAACACGAGCAAGAGAAAAAACGGTCATTTTATCACTGACATAGCTGCATTCTCTCCTTGTTCAGAAATTTCAAGCATGAAAATCGTGATTTTGGTTAGGACAATTTGGCTGATTTTCCCACTTCCTCACCCCCCTAAACGTAAACACCTCTCTACGGCCCTGGCGGAGGGTACAAAATGGTGGCCCAAAACATGGCGGTATTTTCAAGGTCATTCGAGGTAAAGTATATGTACGTTTGCTGCCCTCTATTTCGCTGTTTTTACGCGAAAATGTCAAGTTTGCCCGATTTACACAAAACTCGGTATGCATGGGTAACAAATGATGCCGAAAAACATGGCGACATTTTTAAGGTCACCCGAGGTCAAATTTGTGTTTAGTTTGCAGAAAAAAAATCAAATTCGATCAAATGCATCTAGCCTACTGGCCTGCTTAGTGACATTGCACACAGTCATATTGTCATTGTCATATATGATCTGAGACGGTCAGTGTGACTGGCTTTAATGTGGGTTTGGTAGGCTTTTTTTCGGTTGGGGATCGAATTCGAGCACGAATATGAAGGCAGTGTATAATTCCCATTTCTTGAATGAAGGTGAATTATATTCATATTAGGCTATTATGGTAATATGCCTACTACTTTAGTAATTGTATGGTACCTCAGAGCTAGGGTATGGCGATATCGTCCCTATCATTAGTTTATTATAGCCCTACTAAGCCCTATATTGAGAGAGGAATTGGTAAAATGACGCAGACTCAACGGATGCGCAACGGACATATGGATGGCACTCCTAAATTATTAACGGATGCTCAACATATGCGCATCGGACACACAACGGAGATAGGGATGGTCACCTTAATTCGACAGTTGGAGTCACTTTCTTACAAAAAAAGTAGGCCTAGATATGGTCGAGGCTAAATCAGGGCGCTAGAAAATAAAGAATGCGCCTTTCGTAGTTATTAAATGTCATTTGTTTTATTGTTAGGCCCATGAGCAGGAATTTGACTGGCTGATACACGGTTATTATCTAAGCGGAGCGCCACCACCGGTTGGCGCGAAGCGTACAGAAAACCTCAAAGACTGCAGGGAACGGTTAGTCCCAGTAATGCCATCTTTATATAAGGCTATTCTGTATTTTCATTTCCGACAAATGTTCCTTCAACTTTGGAGATGGAACAACGTCCGTCTTGAGAAATTCCGAGAATTGTTTTGCCTTTGAATTGTGGAAAAGAACTAGAGGGCGGTTGTTTCAAACATGTGTCAAGATGTTTAGACGTTACTGTCACATCTCTGCTATAGATGTTCATAATAAATCGAAGGAAATTAGAATATGGCATGCACACGCACGTACGCAGGTGCGTACACACTCGATTTTCGATGAGGGGATGAGGAAATCGATTCCGAAGTTCCTATCCTTGCATTCCATGGTCTCTTTTCGGCCGACTGCCCGCAACCACGGCAACGGCGTATCCGAGTGAGGGAGGGGAGAGAAAATGGAAAGGCAGGAGCTGGGTGCGACTACATTTTCCCAGGAGGCCGATTTTTTTGGAGCCACAGTTGCAGAGCTAGAAACCGAGTTCTGGGCACTCAGAGACCCCCTGACCACGTGGACAGGGGCTGACACACCCATCCGCATTTACGCCCCTGCACGTATACGCCACAAAGTCATGGTGAAACAGTTCTTATAGATAGCTGGAAATATTCGAAAAAGCCAACGGAGTAACCAGCATATCATCTACATTTGGGGGTCAGAGAGATGGCAGATGGTTTGTTATGAAGGAGCATTCTTTTATTGCACGGTGTACTTCCACTTCATCATGTCTCATTGGGTGTGGGGAAGGGATGGGTTGAGATGTGATCGGACGCGAGAGGGTGGCTAGGGAAAGAGGAGGGGGGTGTGACAGACAGGGGGACATGACTCCCAGTATTTGCAGTGGCGGATATATCGAATTCCCACCTTATTCTCGCCTTGCGCGCGGTGTGCCATATTTCCTCTATTGACACTGCGCAGCGTGCCGCATTGATTTGTTGTGATACATAAGCCTACCTAACTTTTCTACTCTCTTACACAGGCCTTCAGTCAGCTGGTTAGGGTTTGACTTAGACTAACTGTAAGTACTGAGGATCATAATTACGGCATTTATAGTTTAGTAGGTGTTTGCACAGTATCAAGCAGAAGCGGAGAAAGGTGTACAGAATTATGGGCAGAATATTTCCATACACAAATTTAGAAATTGTAAATAACAATGAATGTCATTGTTTTGTGGTTTTCAAGCTTTTTCAAGGTGTAATTTCCGGCGATCTAGGGCATTTATGCTGCGTTCTGTCGAACTCGTATATACCATACATACCAGTTCACCACTGGTGAAGAGCGATTTTTCGACACCGTCAATTTTCAAAATGGCGGCACCCCTATTCAATATCGAGACTCCCGAATAACCGGAATTACGGAGGCAAGTGGCTAATAATAACATTTTTTCAATGATAAAAGTCATTATCTATTGGAATTTTCCGAATTGCTGCAGTTTATTGTCATTTACGGCCACGCGAAATGTTTAGCGATGAACATTACTGTGCTTGGTACGCTCGGCGACGTTCTGAGCTACGCTAAATTCTTCGATCAACTTCGCGACTGTCCGCCAACTGAGTTTTTTAACCAAGTGGTGACATTGGGAGTTCATTCGTTAGTTCCCAAAGTCCCGACCGAGAGTTTCCAAAGTCACCACTTACACTTGAAGTAGCGACAGAACACATTTGCCACTCGTATATACGGTATATACGAGATCGAAAGAACGCATCACTTTGGATCTCAAAGAAATTGCCTGTACGATCCGCATCAACCGATGGTGGCGCTCCGCTTAGATAGTTATCCGCCCGGCTTATAAAATCTGTATGATACGCGCCTCTATGTGATGAACTGTAGTATAGCTACGTCGAGATCAACCACCTGAACCAAGAGCGTAACAAAATAAATGTAGAAAGGAACCACACACCACCGTTGTGGTCCCGTTAGAATCCGAAATCTATTTTTTGAAATCCGAAATCTATTTTTTTGAAATCCGAAATCTATTTTTTGAAATCCGAAATCTATTTTTTTTTTAAATCCGAAATCTATTTTTTGAAATCCGAAATCTATTTTTTTGAAATCCGAAATCGATTTTTTGAAATCTGAAATCATTTTTTGCAGTCGCTTTGATTGGGGTTGCCAACCGGACCGTAATGCGTCAACCTGAATGATTTTCTCTTTTCAGAGTTGAAATAATAGAATTCAGATTTCAAAATAAAGACCTCGGATTTCAGACATTAGATTTCGGATTTCAAAAATCAGAATTCGGATTTCTAAATAACGATTTTGGCCGACCAAATTTAGATTTCGGATTTCAAGAAATTGACTTCAGATTTCAAAATAACACAGATTTCGGATTTCCAATTTTAGATTTCGGATTTCCGATTTCAGTTTTCAGATTTCAAATTTTGGATTTCGGATTTCCAAATTTAGATTTCGGATTTCAAAAAATAAAATTCAGATTTTAAATTAGAGACTTCGGATTTCAAGAAGCAGCCATAGGAATTCGGATTGGTAAAAAACGATTTCAGATTTCCGAAAAGAGATTTCGGATTTCAAAACAATAATTCCAGATTTCAAAATTTAGACTTCGGATTTCGAAATTTCGACGTCGGATTATCAAGTTTAGACTTCGGATTCCGAAATAAATTTCTTCATGGCCCTATCAGGCTTCCGTAGATATGACTCTTTGATAATCAACATAACTGTATTTGCTATATGATAGTGAGAGTTCAAGCAAAGGATTGAATTTCACGTTGTATGCGATCATGGGCCTGATAAATAGCGACTGTTGATAAGTTTAGCGACACTGCGTTTCAGTTAATAGTCCCTGTTGCGGGGAAATAAAAGACAAAGGGTAATTCATTCTGGTGACGCATGCATATCATATCTACCGATGTACCTACAGTTTGTTTCTTGACATTTTTTATTATTCCGTGAGCATTTTACTCATATAAAAAAAAAATGAACGGGAGTCCGGAAACGTTATTTAAAAATGAGGCGCTGTATCACATTTCACTTATTTTATGTTGTAATGTTACAAGCTTTTCCGAGATGACGAATAAATTCATATCATATTGAGTACTAGAACTGCACAGCTGACATCATGCAATTTCAATTTATTATGTAGATGAACTACAACTGGTGTCATCAAGTAGCAATATTGTGTTCATCTATGTGTTAGGTCTGGGATGGCTGGTTCGGTTCCCATCGGAGCTCTGACCAAGGGGTTCAACATCTCTCCTGGAATCTGTAGCGAGGGGAGGTGGAGTTGGCACCTGCACCTCATGGTATTCATCGTACCACTATCGAGATAGCCCAATTTGTGTTTGTTGGGGGGAATTCGACGAGCGCATCGTCGTCCACGCTCTGTAGGATGAATTTCGGACACCGATGTTCGTGGTTTCGTTCCGGGCACCGCGGGCACGGCTGGTGCCGATGTGTCGTCCACCTCTTCGCATTAGTCGCCTGAGCTCAGGACAGGCGGTTTGACATGGTTCCTGGAACATCCTCTCACTCCATGAGAATGCACGTGTTCCTATGTTATCGGAGACGCTTGGTAGGTTTGGCATTATTGGTATCGTCGTGATACAGATGTAGTTGCTGATGTCGCTAACCATCTTGTTCCGTTGATCTCACAGTTAACGCTGATCAACGAACGTATTTTACGACGGCGAATCACCCAATTTGTGAGTGTTCTGTCTGGTGGTCGCAGTGTACTCCCCGACTGGGGCCTTGGATGCCTTGGATACATTGGATAGCGCTGTTAAGTCGGTGCGGGTGTCAGTGCAGGTATGAGAACGTGAATTTCACACATTAGAGTATACTGTGTCATAATCTTAATGTCACTGGATAGTGACTTGCGGCAGTCACGATACCTAAGCAAATGAACTAAGCGCTGTGTTTACAGCTCAATCATGCTCCCAGTCCTGCTATGTTTTAGTGAGTCGTTGGCGCTCACTGTTGGGAGGAGGCGGAGATTGGATGCCTTTCTGACTACCTCAATTCCTTATATCTTTGAATATCGCTGGGAGGACCGCGTGTTCAACCTCAGGGTACTTAGGCAGACGGGTACGGTGTTGGTCGTTTGCATGATCATCGCCGTTCCTGCGCCTAGTTGGGCATATGGTGCGATCCCGCCCATCGCGTCCCGCATGTCAGGACGAGACCCGGTTGGTTGGGATCGCCCGCCGGGCATAGCTCTTGGTTGACGCAGCTACCTATGCGCATCATGGAGTGGTGGATGTATGGTAAGGCCTAGGCCTGGTTACGTGCTCGATGGAGGATGGCTATTGGGTGAGGCTAGGTGCCCCAGGTATGTGATCCCATGCGTGAGTGATCGAGTCTGAGAAATCGCATCATAATTACCACTAGATATACGCGTTTTCATGCAATGTCGATTGGATTGCAATTGGCTACTGAAACGCATTGGTATTTTTGCAATTCATGTGGAAAATGCTGTACACTGACATAGCTAGCAATTATGGCATGTTATCAACACGTTGTCGACACGGGCTCAATATGTAAGTTAATTCCAACGTGACTGTCGGACATTTGTAGTCCGTAACATTGACTGTGAGGTTGTCAAAGCCAAATTCACCTTCTGGTCAATATTCTACATACAACCTGTATATGCGCTCCAACTCAATTAAAATATGCCGCAAAGGATATGTGTGATGCATACGATTTCTTACATCATCCTCCAGTTTATATTATGGTATTTCCTCGAGGTAAGTGTATAATTAAAACATACTTCTTGAGTTCTAGTATGAGGATAAATCCTATCGTACTCCCCAGAAGGGAATCAACACGTTATAGGTTTTCAACAACGAAATGGAAAACACTGTCGCGCATTTGTCATGTACATCACGTACTCTTGTGATTACCAATAGTAATATAATAAATTGTTAAAATATATTTTGCTAGTGACGTAGAACGTTACCCGATTCATTTAGTAGTTCAGTTCAGTTCGTGAATTGTTTAATTCATGTTGGACATCATTTGTTATCTCTATTAACCGTGCAGTTCAATGCTGAATCTCTATGAATGACTAATCATTGTTATTGCAAACCGTGCGTGGTTCGCATTTAGTATTCTCACTGTATTTCGACACCAAGAATGACGTCATGTTTTGCCATCGCTTTTGACTGATTTTTCTTGGGATAAGGGATTAGGCAGGATTGTACCCACGCTCCTATACTTTTCACTCCTCTACTAGACTGGCGAATGAGTTGGATTTGGGAAAATTGGAAGGTTGTTTTGAGGCGTGGACAGCCTAATACTGTAGTACTCTTTCGTAGATTCATTTTTCCAATTGATTGGTGGTCATTTAGCTGGTGTTGTTGAATGTGGTCAATGAAGTAAATGTAACTTTGTGCTTTCGTTCTTTGTTCACATCAGCGATGCCATCACTGGTGCATTTTTTGTGAGCTGTGTGTTAGGATGCGTCTCTTAGTGGTCACTATTGCGGAACAGACCGACATAGAAACTGAGCTCCGTGATAACAGCTAAGACTCTCACTTCATTCAAGACATGACCATCTATTATGGGGCTGAGACATGAACCAGATTCGCAGATTTCGTCGCTGCGATAATCAACACCCCCAACTGCCCAATATTCATGAACGATTTGCATAGCATGGTCGTATGGCTCGTGAGCATTTACCATCAAGTACGATGCGAAATACCAGTTCAATATGCCGCACAGTATTTATTTTACCTTTGATTTGCCAAATGCTGTATAGCGTTTATACGCTTTCCCAATTGCCATTTGCCTGAGGTGTCGGGGGGAAATCATTTCATGGCCTGTTTCATGAGATCTCAAGTTTCAATTCCGATAATCATCTTTATCAGACCTATTCATACGTCACAATGCTTACTCCAAAAGGCTTTGACCTCTAGGTTTCAAGTTACGCAAACACTCGAAGATCATTATTGAACATGTCAAAAGGTTGAGGCATTGGTAGTATGGATTCGACACAGTCAAATAAACAAGTTAATACTCGGTGTTGCTGTTGTATAAATTATGAATAAACGGCTCCTTCTATATAAATAGCAAGGTTTATTCTTCGCG
>JAUOBX010486077.1:0-10227 GCA_032360705.1 Eupentacta quinquesemita
GCAGTAAATAGCAGTGAATAAGTATGTGTGAATAGTGTATACCATCTTGGTGAAGCAAAAAGGAAGGGACATACCTACTGGTAGAGGGTTGAATACTAGTCACTTTCCCCCCAGGCCTAGGTCCCAAGGCTACCTCACCCAAATAGCTGTACTGTCGGCTTGAGGCCCCACGCTATAGTCAATCATGTAGTAGCAATAGAGTTGGGAGGAGATGGGGGAGTATCCTCGAGATGGTGCAATCTAGCCGGCCCAGTGCTTGTCCTTGAATTTGACATTGACGTGCATGGGACTAGTTGATTGTCTGACTCGCCTGATGAACTAACAGGTGAGCCAATAAGCCAGTTAACTTCTCCCCTTAGGGATGCAGTCCTATCATCATCATTTAGCAAAGTCGATAGGACTAGACTAGATGGGCTGCGAGTTCTTTGCTGCAGACTAGGCCTAGGCACTAATGTTAATGGGCCTGTCCCCGAATTTGGTTCAACAACAAGTAGCAGTCTATGTAACAGTCCCTCGTTAATCCTCACTCTTACATACACTTATTATACTGACTAGTATCACTAGATGCAAGAAGATGCCTTTGCCCAAAACTGACTCAACATCCATTATTCCAAACAGTGACACCCTTCGCCCAAGTTACTAAATAAATTTGAACAACTTAACCTAGCCTAGCCTAATACACAGTCTGACTCTGACACTGTGACAGTAGCATAGTATTACAGAATAGGTTACACACGGTCACTCAGTCATAGACACATAGAAATTTAACTGCCTAAATGGGGACCTGTGCTGTGGCAACTTGGTAATAGAATATTTCTTTTTAGGATAGGTACTAGGCATGAAACTCACTTTACTGATTCACATCAGGACAACGATCATCACCTAAATTCAAGTCTCCGGCATGGCATATGAGTTATGACTGGTCTCGCGCGGATGGTTTGCATCGCGATGCGGCATGCGCGGGCGGGACCTACACACACAGTGTATACGAATACGATATCGAATAATGGGAGACGTGGTCACCCACGACCAAACACTATACCAATCAATCGCGGACGTGGTGGCGCACTTCAGCATTTGTTCTGGTTGAACCTCACTTGACTAATTTCATACCGTGCAATTGCGGTCGGAACACTGACACAGTTGTGTATGGCTCGTCGGTGCAGAATGCACCAATTGGGGTCGAGCGTAGTTCCAGCCAAGACTTTTGGAGGATACTACAGTGCCCATCAATGGGGACCAAAATCCGTTTGAAAAAAACAAACGGGACGTCCCCTTTTGATAGGTGGTCCCCAGTTGGGAGGTGTGTAACACTACAAAGGTCCCCGATTGGGAGCATTTACATTCGCACGCATACACACACACATACACACACATGACATAGTGATCACTTAAGTCTCTTCCTGAGATTTATTCAGGCGAGAAAAAAATGCAACCCTAAACTCTCTTCCAGTCGATAAGACGGTGAAAATGAGGGTACATCTCTTATCACGCAATGTTTTGTGACGTCACAGGGGTGAGAGAAAAACCTGCCCAGTGCAAATTCAATGCAAAATTGACCTTATTTGAATATTCTTAGAAGATATAGATGCAAGTTTCCATTGACTTCAGAAGAAAAAAAATCACTTGTACGACTCGTCAGTGATCTCGCCGTCTGAGGATAGGCAATTAAGACTGGAGGTTGGCCAAGGTGCTGCTACCCTGTTCGAAACTACGAAACCTCTGCAGGTGAACTGCGTGGATGCGTTCTCCTATTTGGAGGTGTGTGTGTGAGTTTGAGAACAATTATTTATTTTCTCTGAATATTGCTCATGCGGAGCACCATGTTGTTTAAAAGAGATTTTGAGACAATATTCTAGCCAGTCGATTTGACTAGCAGCACTTACGGCCCTTTCTCAGTTTGAGAACAATGAAATATTATCTCTAGATGTATCATCTAAGACAGACGAAATGCTAGGCAGGTTCAGCGAATGGTTCTCAGTAGTGTCGTAAACGTCAAGGAGGCGTCTATATTGTCCAGCGCGTGCCTGACCATCCTAAGGGTCGAGACCTGTGTGTCTGGAAGAGGTAGAAAATTTCAGGAGCTCCACGTCCCTGACCAACATTCGAGGTACCTGTGCCTGAAGCACCAAGGGCACAAAGCACTATAAGTATAAAACCTCGCAATACCTCACCAACTCTTCTATGGTTGAAGACAACCAAATGTGCCATACAGGGTCTTCTTCAGCAAGTTGCTCCAGTTGTCAAGTGTCACATTCTCTCTCGACTTTCGTCCATCTTTGGCAATTTCCGAGGTAGCTGTCCTTTGCTGTTGGCAGGACCACAGGCTCCTCCCACTTGCTCTGATGTATGTTTGCGGAGGCGACCACTGTTGTCCATTGCTCTCTATATAGCCTTTGTAATCCCCTCCTCAATTTCACCGTCTCGTCATCGTTATCGATGGACGCAGAAGGCTATGCCACTGGCGGCATGGAGGTTGTGACCTCTCTTCAGAAACAGCGATGGCGTCTTGTATGTCAAGGTGCTGCTTTCAAATCCAGCGAGGGTCTGCACAGCCTGTATCGTTTTCTTCCAGTTTTCTGGAAGAACAAACTTTCTGATTGAGGAGATACTCATGTCTTTGCCAGCGATAGGAAGGCCGAGCAAGTTCACGCATCTTCTGACAAATGTAGTCAGTGTTGCTGGCATCGTAACCATCTGCATTCGTCTGTTTCCCATGCTGCAACAGCACTGACCCCACCCTTTCTGGCTCAAAAGGTCAAGAGCGACATCTTACGGGCTCACTTCCTAATTCTGCTTAGAATTTTGAAAAATGTACCATTGTTACTATGGTGATATAGTGTCATGTTTAGAGTAAATCAGTTCGAAAAACACTGTTGGCCCAGGCCTAAAGTTTCCCAATAACTGCTGATGAGATATTGAACTCTGTGGATTGCCCTCTTGATTGAATTGTCACGATTTACACCTACTACATGTTTTTTAGGAGAGTGAAAGCTCATCTAGCTGAAAATGTGTCTGAATCAGAATGTCACACAGGTAACAGGAGAATCGCCCAGCAAGGGTGCATGCACCACTCGGATACTGCACTTATCATTACATGCTACGCCACCAGGTACACGGAATATGAGCCTGTATTGTCTGTCATGTAGCCTACCTGTTCGTCCCATCTCTCTCCCAGCTTCTTTGCTCCACCGTTTTCTGACTTTTACACTGACACCAATAAAGGCATTAGCATCGCCATGTCCCGGGCTGCCAGCCTTCCCAAGGAGATGTATTTTGTGCTCCTGGACTGTGTACCTCAGCTCCCTCCTCATTCAGCCATATTTATTCTTGCTCATATGAAACAGCCACTTTACAATGTGTTCTTCCTCGTCTTTCGTGAAGACTTGGTCGGGCCCTTGTGTCAACGCCACTGGTCGCTTGCCACTCAATCTATCGTCCAGTGTTGTTTTCGGTATGTTATAATGCCTGCTGGCCGCCTCGACCCACATCATCTGGATCGTTCAAATACAGTCTTCAAGAGTTTGCTGGTTCTGGTACTTTTTGGTATGTACCAGCTCCCAACATGTTGCTACTGCAGTCTATCAGTATCACTCCCCATAGTGCACCTAAACCTCCCTTTTTCCCCGATTCCTACATTTTCAAGTTTTATTTTCACTTCCCTCATTGTTCTCAATTCTCCTCACATTCCCTCGATTTTTTTCCTCCTCTGCTCCTGTCACAGTATTCATTTTCCCTGTCCCTGCGACTGCTGTCTCAATGAATCATGGACCTCAATAAACTCAATGGTTCATCATCGGGGAAACTTTTATCCTTGTCAATATCTGCTGATACCACAATGTCCTGTCTTCCTCAGGTGGGGACAGGCCATTTCCTTCAGACTGGGTATTTTCATCTGTCTTTGCTGTGCGCTGCCTCTTCTCAGGCAATGCGTGGATCGTGGTAGCTCGGTTGGCTAGAGCGTCGAGCTGGTGATCCAGAGATTACGGGTTGAAGCCCACAGCTTATTCCCAGGCCAGCTAGATGCTCCTCGGCTGGCCGGCTGATGTGGGTCCGAGGGCAGTAGGAATGTTCCCCCTAAATGGGACTTCTTTCTGCTTGATATGCCGTTTGAAGAAGCTGCCAGCTTGACACCAATAAAGGCATCAGCACACTTCTGCCAGTGGCGTCTTTTTCTTTCTTCTACCTGGATGGAGGACACAAAATATAAACATTCAATCAAGATCGTTAATTCTTCACTGTCTGTCCCCACTGAATGAACATGTCACACAAAATGTTGGTTTATACAACACCGTCACTATTCCAGTAAACTTTTTACCAGGTCTCATGTGAAATGCCACGTAGGTCTTTGGGGAAAGGTGGAAACACCCAACGCCTACTGTTCTGTCACTTTGAGCAATTATTTGAAATCATTGAGCAACTTTTAGGTAGCACAACATGAGGAACCTCGTGAAATGTCAAGATGATATATTGTTCTTCATAGGAGAAGTAGGGAATTTCAAGTGAAAACTGAGATTTCACAAGCCCAAACCCCATCTTCATACAATGTTCCGTTGCAGAGTACAACCATTGAACTGATTGCGCTAAAATGTGTGATGTCGCTGTATTTTATTCAATTGTTTTGGCCCATGGTACATCCCTTGACGTATCACAGAAGCTTTCCCCAGAGTAACATCTTGCACCTACCATCTCACTAAACAGAAGTTTCCCTTGCTGGCTATCAGTTTCTACAAGTAGAGCTATTAGTTGATTTCAAAAGAGAACAGTTGTACAACAGTAACAACAATTACTTTACGTAAATAACTTTATCAGTTTCCTGCATTCTGATTGGTCAAAAGTCCTCTGGGTATTTCTCAATTGATATGGTTGTGAATGAAGATGGAATGCTGTAGCCCGGCCTCAAATGTGATCTAAGACCAGTCTTGATCAAACTTGTCAGTCAATCAGATTGCCAAAGACCAATGAAGGTATTCATAAATGGTTTTGGGAGCATCATTGAATTCAGCTAGGATAAATCATTAATACATACTTTATCATCGCCATGTCCTGGGCAGCCAGCCTTCCCGAGGATATGTGTTTTGTGCTCCTAAGCGAACACCAGGAGCACCACCATCTTTTCTTCCTCCATAAAATTGTGACATCGTTTCTTGCTGGTCAGGGGAAAAAAACAATAAAAAAAGTTCAAATTCAGTAGAATTTTTGGGAAAAGTTTGGTATTCGCCAAAATCTCACTTGCTGACAATTTGCCTGGCAAAATGAAAAAACTATAGGGGGCGCTAGCCCGGTACTCTGTAAGAATTTGCCAGATTCTCATGCTATGCATAATGAGTATCGTAATTTCTGTCTTCTGTCAGAGTTGTTGTACTGGTACATGTATCTCGTGCTGACATGTGCCATTACTCTTTTCTGTCGCAAATGGGAATCCACTTTCGTCACAGTTGAAGATGCGATTCCCTGTTCGATCGCAGCTGCATGACCTTCCGGAATGTTTCCAGGCTCTGTTGTTCGTGCTGCCTCTCCTCTGGCGAGACCACAGCGTGATCAACATCAGAGGTCTTCCTGTTAGATCGCAGCAGCACTCTCTTCAGGGATATTCCCCAGGCCAGATGCTCCTTTAAGTGGCCCGCTGATGTGGGTCAAGTAGGAATGTTTCCCCTAAATGGTACTTCTTTCTGCTTGATACGGCGTTGGAAAAAGCTGCCAGCCTTGAGTTCATCTGTGAGGCGTGTTGCCCTCCGTATATAATTTGTGCGCTGTCTCTTCTCTGGCGTGACCACAGCTTGATCAACATCGGGGTCTTTCTGTAGATCGCAGCTGCACCTCCTTCTGAAATGTTTCCAGGCTCTGTTGTGCGCTGCCTCTCCTCTGAGGTGACCACAGCTTGATCATCATTGGGGTCTTCCTGTTAGATCGCAGCAGCACACTCTTCAGGATATTCCCCAGGCCAGATGCTCCTTAAGTGACCCGCTGACGTGGGTCTGGGGGAACTAGGAATGTCTCCCCTAAAATGGGACTCCTTTCTGCTTGATACGGCGTTGGAAGAAGCTGCCTGCTTTGAATTCATCTGTGAGATATGTCGTCCAATGAAAATAAATATTGTTGTAACATTCCAGAGTAATCATTATGAAATAGAGCCCACGTTAATATTTGAACTCCACATCATCGAATGAGGTACCAAGATATATTTGGCTGCTGATTTGGGATGAAATGATGCCTTCACCAAAAGATGAATGACATGGGAGAGGTAATCATAATATTTCCAGTCAAACGGTTTAGTGAAAGTTAGTGTCTGGTCGCTGCAGCAAATCTAG
Organism: Eupentacta quinquesemita; assembly: GCA_032360705.1. Lineage (NCBI taxonomy): Eukaryota > Metazoa > Echinodermata > Holothuroidea > Dendrochirotida > Sclerodactylidae > Eupentacta > Eupentacta quinquesemita. Next base: position 6,312 of record JAUOBX010486077.1, read on the forward strand.
TTGCTCAATCAAAGCTTCTTTCCCTCTGAAAGGTAGTAGTATGTAAACAAGGTTATATGCCAGTTCCACATCATCGAATGAGGTACCAAGATATTTGTTGGCACATGTTCTGTCTCGCAATCTGATCCAGCTCCTCCCGACAAAAGTCATAAACAAAGGCCCTGCACTCCAGAGATATGGAGGGTGGAGATACTATATAGCTATATGGTGGGAATGAGCATGTCCATGGGAATATAACAGCATTAGTCAGTGATCTACATTGAGCATGACTGTACATTGTGACATGTCAAGTAAGTTTACTCTGCATGATACTATGGGAGTAAGGAGATTACTTTCATGAATGACCTGGTGATCTGGACTTCTGAATTCATCGGATTAACCTTATCATCACCAGACCACGCCATCTAGTAGAGGGTCCCAGTGGCATCTTCCATGACTCATTCAGTGACACAGCCATTATTCCCAAGGCAACCTTCGCAATAGGACTTGAGTAATCTGTATCATTTTGCCCAATATCAACATACCCATGGAATTTGTCATCATCAATTTCCACATGTTTGCCGATAGCCATTTCATCGAACATGAGGGAACATACCGTTGATGTGTTGCTCCTTGCATTAAGTCCTGCCTCGGAAGCTTTAGTGTCGAAAAAGCTCACTTAGTGATCCCTGGTTCCCAATCTACAGTGCTATACTAATTCCTGATAAGTCTTGGATGGGGTAGGGGTGAACCGAATGTTTTACGGATATAATCATATGCTCTTGAAGAAAAGAACTGTAGGGTCCGATGCATCATATTTACTACCCTCGATCATGTGTAAAGTTTAGTGTTTTTGTGATGCCTCCCAATTTCTTCCTAGTCTCCGCTTGGCTGCCAGTCATCCAGTTCCCTTTCTTGCTGGTGAGGCTCTAGTGCAGTAGCTGAGATCATCATCACCTGTATGACTGGTCTAGCGAAAAACAATGAGTGTTGTGGCTACTCGTGGTTGGCCTTGGCTGAATTGGCAGATTAAGTTTTAGACGCCTTCCCCCTCTGCTGTGTGGCTCTAAGCTTCTTTGTCGTGGAAGAATGATGACCGTCCATTTACCTTTTCAGAGTGGCTGGGTGGAGGGTGGTCACTGTAATTGTTGTCACATACTCCTCAAACACGACGCCAAGAAGGGAGCGGGAGTCGTCGAGTTTGTATTTTCTCGTTTTATTGCGAACAGCTCCAAGGGGAGAAACCCTGTAACGAGTAACACAAATACAGACACAAACAACATCAATGGAATATTCACAATGTGCGGGCAAGAATGAATGGCCATGTTGGGTGTGACCCGTGTGCTGTGAATCAAATGAGAAAATAAATCTCGTCTACAAATGTGGTCACAAAAACAATGCACACTCGGCCTCGTGTTCAAGAGACGCATTACTCCACTCAGCCCCTCAATAAATAGCAGATACCAAAAAATGCAATTGAAGCTCCAGAACAGTGGAGCAACTCAGTAATAGGGAGAAAAATAGGTCGAAAAAAGAAATAAGGAAACGATCAAAACGAACGTTTTGAACCCTTAGTTCAAATGTGTCATGCACATGCTCTATGTGTGAATGTTTCTTTTTATGTCCTTGTTATTCTCGCACCACATCACATGAATAGCTTCCGCATCTATTGATACAGCCTAGTCACTCGATCTACTTTCCATACGTGGAATCTTTGTCGTAGAAGAATGATGACCGTCTATTCCCCTTTCCAGATTGGCTGGGAGGCTTCGTTGTGGTGGGCATGGCCATGTAAGGTGGGACCAGTGTGCTCATAATCAAATGAGAAAGTCGATTTCGTCTACGAATGTGGTCACAAACACAATGGACACTGGGCCTCGTGTGCAATAACAGGGGGTTTGGTGTGTCAGGTTCACAGTTGTAACGTGTCGCCCGACAGTCGAGTTCAACTAGTCACTTACGAGTCAATACTATTTATGATCCAATCCATTCTCGAGTCAAGAATTATGTCCAAATAATTCCGAACCACTCGAATTGGCTTGGGCTGGACTCACAACACATGTTTAGCTACAGAGTCAGTAGGCTAACAGTCGCACCATATACTCTTTGTCGAATCATTTCCAGATTGCCTTGAGGCCAGCATCTCGGCCTTGGGATATAAACTCTGCCTTTGGTCACTCCCTGGACCCAAATGACTTCGGACCCACGCCAGGCAACCAAAATCCCTCAAAGCTCTGACATCAGCTCCTGCCCCTAGGAGAGTCAGATCTGGTGCGTGTGGACGCTGTCATTCGCAGCTATCTCCACTAGCCTCGCGTGAGGACGAAAGACGGTATGTCCCAGCCCTAGGAGAGACTCTGGTGTTAAGAATGGACATTGCTCTGGATGAGCAGGTAGCAATCCAAAATCAACAGGGGTTTGGATCCACCTCTCAAAAGTTTTCGTTGTAGCACCTCCAAAACTTCTTTTGGACCTCAGATTTCCCTTGTTTGTATACCATTTCTTGTTCCTCGATCAACAGCATTCGTTGATTGAGTTCCAGAAGGTCAGTATCTTTTGGTACCTTCCTCCTCCTCTTGGCAGGCTAAGGGATAGACGTGGGCAGATCAGCAGGGTCACCCTGTGACTCCAATTAGGAGCATCAAAGTGCTGGTACACATTGTGGTTTCATGAGTTACCAAAATGAATAATTATGATAGTATATAGGCCTCGAGCGTGTTATCATTTGAATTGCAACGTTAATGCTCCTATATGCTGGTATCCCTCGAATAACGATCTACCTAGAAAACATGTGATCACGTCCATGAATGAGCAGTGAGTCTGACTGTGTTGCCACTGAAGAAAATAAATTTCTGCTACAAATGTGGTCAGCAAAAAAAAGACACAAAAAGGCCTCGTGTGCCATGACAGGGGGTTTGTAGTGTCAGGTTCACAGTTGTAACGAGTCGCCCGACAGTCGAGTTCACCTAGTCACTTACGAGTCAATACTATTTATTTATGATCCAATTCATTCTCGAGTCGAGAGAATGAATTTTATGTCCAAATCATTCCGAACCACTTGGCTTGGGCTAGACTCGCAACACATGTTTATCTACAGTCAGTAGGCTAACAGTCCGGCTTTTCAGACTGTTTATTAGTATACCCCCCATCCATTCCAGCCCACCAAACTCTCCGTCCAAGCTTTTCCAGATTGCCTTGAGGCCAGCATCTCTGTCCTTGGGATATAAACCCTGCCTTTGGTTACTTCATGGACCCAATAATGACTTCGGACCCACGCCAGGCAACCAAAATCGCTCAAAGCTCGGACATCAGGTCCTGTTCCTCGGAGAGGGGGATCTGGTGCATGTGAGCGCTGTCATTCGCGCCTATCGCCACTAGCCTCACGTGAGGACGAAAGACGGTATGTCCCAGCCCTAGGAGAGACTCTGGTGTTAAGAATGGACATTGCCCTGGATGAGCAGGTAGCAATCCAAAATCAACAGGGGTTTGGATCCACCTCTCAAAAGTTTTTCTTCATTCGTTGTAGCACCTCCAAAACTGTGTTTGGACTTCAGATTTTTCTTGTTAATATTCCATTTCTCGTTCCTCGATCAATAGCATTCGATGAATAAGTTCCAGGAGGTCAATGTCTTTTTGTACCTTTCGCATCTTGGCAGGCTTAAAGGGATGATGGACCAAGAAGGTCACCCTGTGACCCCAATTGGTGAGCATCAAATTTATGTAATCTCAAGTATGGGGCGCCGTTAATGACAAAATGTTATGCCAAATATAAACAGTTTATGGTGTAAACTTGTATAAATATAGGTTATAACTCGTATAAGTATAGGTTATAAGTTATAACTCATATATTGTTTATGAACTTGTATAGGTTATATACTCGTATATATGCACAAATATGATACAGCAACAGAAAATGTGACAGGACAGATGTTGCTGT
>JAUOBX010486188.1:0-10227 GCA_032360705.1 Eupentacta quinquesemita
ATTAAACAGGTGAGATTTCAAACGTGACTTGAAGACTTCGGTGGATGGGGCAGCACGGATGTCATATGGAATACTGTTCCAGAGCTTGGGGGCCGCAACAGCAAATGCCCCGATCACGAGCCTTGCATGATTGGTAAACATATTGAGTTGATTGAACTCCTTTTATTGCATATGAAAGTAAGTGTCTGCACAATTCAATGCAATCACGATATTATTCAGTACTTAGGCTTATGCAATAAATGATTTTGTCGGCTTTCTGTTTCTTGGCCTACCCGTAATCGTAGATGTTTTGCAAACTCGTTTCAGTCTGTCCGTGGGACTCTTGAAAATATTTATGGATTCTTCTGGACGTTTTTTTTTATAATCGTTGACTGCGGGACGTTGACTATAAAATGTTACGATTAATTGAATACGCCTAAATGATCTGAATGGAACCAGATGTGTACTCTGTCGATAAATTAAACTCAGCGTGGAATATGTACGGAATATTTGATTGAATCCTTGACCGTAATGTTTGCTCATTTCACTACGTGCTTGGAATGAGTAACTTCGGTAGAAGATCGTTGCTATTCGAATGTCCCCTCTCGGTCTTCGGAATGGGAATCCAAACAGTCTGAACGTAGAAAGCATGTTTCTTGCTCGAAAACCAGGTGGTTAGGTATATATAGGCCCATTGAGTAAGAGTGACAATAGCCATGTTGGGGCATGTTGGAAATGTTTGACAGATCTTGGATGGTTTATTGCCGGTCCCTCACCAATGTGAAAATGTATTCCTTTTAGTCGACTCTCAAACGTCATGATGGAATAGTAATTATCATTCGAAATTTTACCGGAAGTCTCCACAAGGTTCGTCATCAGGTCATGAACAAAGCTAGTCGATAGAGGATGGAAAACTAACCATCTGTCCAAACCCGACGTTCATACGATCCTCCGTTACCGAGTTACAGGCTTTTGAAGTTTGTACCATGGTGATTGCTCAATACAGAATGCATCCTCGCATGCTATATAATCATGTCTTTGCTAGTATACTACAAGTTTTAACCTTTTATACAACAGCGGCGTTACAGTTACGACGCAACCAATATAACGGATCAAACTTTAAAGGTGAATAACTCTGCAACGGCACATCGTACCAAGATAAGATTTGTACCTAACATTTTATTTTGCAATTCTCTACAATGTGAGCTCTGATCATGCCGGCGATCCTTGTGGAACCCTTTAATATTTGTTCAATTCGAAGGCGAAAGGCAGACAAGCGAAGAACCTTTGAAAAACTTGCGACGGATATAAGCAAAATATTTTGAAGGGCGTATTCTTCTCTCACTCCGGGCCGGAATGAAATAGTTAAAGAAACACTGACAAATTCGAATGTCAGTTTTATTGTATAGGCAACTATAGCATGATCGACGACCATAACATTGGAACTTCCATTTTGGAACCATCAGGAAGATCTTGCTTGCTTGATCCATGGCGTTATAACATCTGGCAACCAGTATTGTTTTTTCCTAACCTAAAAGATATAGTGTAATATCTTCCTGTAGAATGGTTATAATTCTTACCTCTGCTTAATGCGCTATTCTGAGTAACTTGCACGAGTAACAAACACGAGGGAGACAATACAAGAAACCATAGACCTGTAGACACATTAGATAACATACAAAGTTCTTCTATTCATGTGAATGTTATATAAGTTGAATCGACTGGAATGCTATTTGTATTCATTCACCTTTTAGCCTGTTATTCAGTTCATCCGTGCGAAATCAATACATTTTAGTCCCCCGAAATTGCCTCAATGTTAGTTGCATTCTCATATACCCATTGGGATCAGCCCAACAGTCACTCATTGCACCATTGCTTGAACAATGGCTGATGACGGTTTGATATGGCAGAACATTTTTACGATTCCAAACCACAGGTACCTGACTGATCTCACTTCATGAAATAGACAGTAGCCTGCGGGCCACGACATTTGAACGCGAATGATTATATTGTGTAAACTGTAACAGTTTCACTGTTCCAGACTGTATGTGTGTGACACAATTTTAGCAAGAAATATTGATGAAACGGCACACACCAGTGGCCTAAATCTTTCAGGTGTTTGGGCTATTCAGAAAGTATTCACAATGTCTTCTTGTTATCAGATAAGCCGGCAAGAGTGTATGTCATTCAAGAGCGCCAATCCATTCACTCATAGCACCTTAGCGTACGTGTACAAAACACGGCAACTCCCAAACCATGTGTGAAACGACATAAACACTTCGCACCCATCTTAGAGACTTTATCTCACTGCATTTATTGATTTCTCAATGCAAATGTTCATTCTGTCTACCAGGACGTTTCATGACTGCCTTGCTATTATGTTCATCGAGTACCCCCTTCCCTCGTCCCCCCATTACTATTAATCGGACCTGGCTGCAAATGTATATTTGGGGAAAGGAGTTTTAGTCCTGTCGCAGTCCCCTTCTCGTCCACAGCACATCCTTTCCGTTTGCTGCCCATACCATCTGGAAGACATTAACATGTGTCATACATTGTGTTCATAATATTGCCTATGACTTTTCGTTTCGGGTTCGCTGATCGAAAAGCAACCTAGGACAGTACGGTACTGTATCTTTCGGAGTATGGCTGTGTGTACATTTTCGAAATAATGATGTAGGGATTAACATAGTTGTATTCCATATCGTACCACAGCCAACAACAACTGATTATCAGGCGACAGGTCGCCCACTTCCCGTGTTAACGACTCTTCCCAGGCAGCGACACAGATCAACGACTGGGCGAGGAATGGAGACCGATTTACTCAGTGTGATGGCGACAAGGGCAGATTCCTGCGTCCCGGGACGCCAACTAGAGGGGTCTTTGATTTCAGGTATACGAGGAAGGTAGCTGTGAATCTGCTAATGAACTCTGCCGGCTATGACCCTCCCGGGACCGGCACCTGTGATACCATCAGCGCACCTTCGAACACCTAGAAAGCAAACGAAGAAGCCGGGTAACGGGATAGTTCACATTTCGGAGCGACGTCAGTTCGCTCGTCCGAAATAGGTGGACAAATTTTAAAAAGGTCTGCTAATGACCGCTTGGGGTGCCGTGAAATCGAAACAATTGTATCTGGCTGCGGTGAACGGCGCGGTAGGCAACGCTAACGGGCGGCATTCTCGGAGATCGAGTCATCTCTGATAGTCATCACGAGGTAATATTCTCCTGTCAATAGGGGGCGAGCGGCAGTATACAGCACATTCGATCACCTGTCTTCGGTGTCATCAATTCCATTATCTAACTCTATCACCGCCAATCTCGCGTGATAAGCCGAGATACGGAATTAGGACAGGACAGGCAGCCTTTGTGTGAAGACAGAAAACAAGCATAGTCCGTGATGGTCTCATGAGTCAAGCTTCCGTTATGCAGCTCGTGCATGTGTGTGATGTTTGCAACATCAGCATATCTTCTCTATAAACTACATGCTCATATGACTGTATTATCTCGCCATAAACAATAAAATGGTTTACCTTCATCGCTAGATATCATGTCGTTGATGCGAGTTGGCTGAAACTAGTCAGGCACTTATCAGTCAGCAGATTCGCATTCACGGGTCTTGCGAACATGGTATAATTTCCCTTCCTAATTTGATGAAATCGTCTTCGTTTGGCCGAAAAATTTACGACTCAAAGCCACACGGTCGTATAATTTCTCAAAAACGTCAAGTAGTACTGTAGTACAGGTATCCAAAGGCTGTTCCTGTAATGACCACCGCACCATCCGCAGATTTCATATACCGATGGCCCCAACAGTACTTGTCCGATCGGATCTCCATACAACGATGGCAACCATGGGCAGGTCTGCAGAAATCTTCACTTCTTGATTATAAGCTGAGGCAGATGAGTTGATAACTAGCTCAATTCAACTCCGAATTATTACTGCATAATGTGTCCGACTACATATCTTACGATGTTGTCCCATGGTCACAAATGCAGATCCTACTAGGTTTTACCCTATCTACCTCCTGGATTCATCAGAATCATATTATCGTGAATGTCAATAATGCTTTAGATCGAGACAAATCTCAACACCTGACAGCGATTATACATTAGACAACGCTAAAAAGTTATTATGAGACATCGTTAACCAGCGTTTACAGTCATTCAATTAGAGAGGAATATTTTATAATGATAATGGCATTCTTGATTGGTGGGTGCACATATTGACAGTTCAAAGAACAGCTTAATCAAGGAGAATAAAGAAGTGACAGTAGGTCAACATGAATTTAGGTCACGTGCAACCGATGTTTCCGCGGAGAAAGTATAGGCATACAAAATCAAAGTCTTAGAAATGTGTATTGCAAGAATTTATCAAACACAGTGAACTGGGTTATGTTATCTAACATTTTCCTTCCGTGATGTAGCCGTTGACAAATTGAACATAACATTGCCTTTATATTTCAAGGCTTTTCTCACACAGGAATCTGGACGTAGTGCATTTAGCCTTTTCTCTCACATAGGTGAACTCAGCAGTTATTACTAATAATTTACCATGAGGAATCCCTAACAAATAGTATTGTTCTTTCGAGTAAAACTCTAATCTTTTGCGGAAAACTGAAACAAATTACAGGATCGTCAAATATACATGAGGCATTGGTCACATCATCGTATTGCTCCAATATGATTCTATCTTGTACTACACATGTATGCCAGACTTGTCATTATCATTTCACAGAATCGGATGCAATCAGTTGCATATTTAAAATAATGTTTGCACTATTCATAACGATTATGAGCCTTGTTCATATTGATATATTTTTGTATTCAAAATATTCAAGTGTATCCCATAATGGTTTCTGTCATTGCTCCATTCGATTATTATCCCTGCTCATAACACGCATTCTTCCATGCATATACCTGTGTTGGTTGACTGGTGGTTGTTCCCCGTCTTTCTTCGGGTGGTTGACTGTTTGATGGCAACAGCTCTATTAGGGAGTAATAAAAAATAATAACTGCATAGGGAACAAGTAGGCCTGAGTCATGTGCATCTATCTATTGTGCAAGGGTGTATTGGAAATACTGCATCAATGGGAAGCTCCAAAACAGGAGTGCCATCCCAAAATAGTGTTATTGCTAGCTAATGACTATAGCATAAACACCATAATAATATGTTATGGTTTTCCGTAAGGAAACTCTAACGTCATATATATAACGTAATACAATAGGGTTCACTTGAAATGCTGACAGCAATTATAAATTGGACAAAGCTAAAAGGTTCATATGAAGCAACGTTAATCAGCGTAATCTTCGATTGAGAAGATATTTTTTGTGACGACTTTCCCTAGGAATATTCTAGATGACAATGGCATTCTTGATTAGTTAGTGCACGTATCGACAGCTTAAAGAACAGCCTTATCAAGGTGATTACAAAAGTGACAGTATGAATTTCATTCCCGTGCGACCGATGTTGCCCGAAGAGATATATTAAATTAAAGTCTTAGTAATGTGTATTGCAAGATTTAGTGAAACACCGTGAACAGGGAAAATGTCATCTAACATTTCCCTGCCAGGATGTAGACGTGGACAAATTGAGCATAACATTTCCTTTGTTTTTAATGTTTTATTACACAGAAAATTGGACGTAGTTCATTTGGTGTGTCCTCTTACATAGGTGAACTCGGCAGTAATTACTATTAATTTACCACGGGGGGACCCCTAACAGATGGTATTGTTCTTCTGAGTAAGACTGGTATTTTGCGAAAAACTAAAACAAATTACAGGATCGTCCAATATAAATGAGGCATTCGCCACATCATCGCATTTCCTCAATATGCTTCTATCATGTACAACACGTGTATGCCGGACTTGTCATTATTATTTCACGAAATCGGATTCAATCAGTTGCATATTTAATATAATGTTAGCATCATTCATAAAGATTATGAGCCTTGTTCAAATTGATATATTTTTTATTTAAACTATTCAAGTATATCCCATAATGGTTTCACCCATTGTTCCAATTCAACATGGCCAGGGGTCCTCGATGAGTCTCCAGTGGTTTCCTAAACCTGTAGCATTCGAATCAAATCAAATCAATTGATCATTATTCCTGCTGATAATACGCATTCTCCCATGCATATACCTGTATTGGTCGACTGGTGGTGGTCCGCTACCTCCATCGAGTGTTTGACTGTTTGATGGCAACCGCTTTATTAGGGAGTAATGAAAATAACGACTGCATACGAAACAAGTACGCATGAGTCATGTGTATCTATTGAGCAAGGGTGTATTGGAAATATTGCATCAATGGGAATTTCGAGAATAAAAGTGCCATCCCAGAATAGTGTCATACTGCTAGCTAATGACTAGCAAAAACACCATGAAAATATTTTATATTATTATTATTATTTATAGATTTTCGTAGGGAAATTGTAACGTCATATTATATACCGTAATACAATCTCGAGTCTCGACATTTGGTGACCTTTTCGAAAATGGTTTACTTGAAATGCAGATAAAATCACATCGATAAATCAAGGATTTTGTACTGTTCGACGGAAGTTTGGGATAACTACAGGCTCAAGTAAATGTAGACCATATTGTGGACAGAGAAATACTAAATATATACAAGCCCATTGCAGCGTAAGAGGTTTTTCCACGTACAAACATGACGTGGATAATACAAAACTTGCAAACTCCAACTGCCTTACAAAATGCATACATTCTTCAACAGGAATGTGTTCCAAGTTGCTCTTGATACGTTTGAAGAAATCACCATAGTGATATTCTCAAAACGACTCATTTGCAGTAACTCAACTCGCCAATTTCGTTAGTGTATGATTGTTCCTTATGTAGTGTATTTACGAAATACCACATCCTTCCCTCGTTTCTCCTAAAATCTTTCCATTTTCCGCCGAATGATGCAGTAGAAACACAATGGAGTCGCTATAGCAAGTGGATAGCATGTCATGTGCAAAATTGCGAACACATTTATTCTTCGAAATGTTTCGTTGATGGTAAACAGTCGTCTCTCAGAATTGCCAGATGAGGCATTGTCATACATATAGGATTTTTCTTTGGCTAATAAGCTCGGCTGTTTAAGGATGAGGAAACGGATACCATTTAGGTATACCTATACTTCACTAATTCTAGGCTAATGGAAGAACTGAATATGACTTTGCAGATTATGATTCGACCAGTATATTGAGAAAATCCAACTCCCAAACAGCCGAAATGTCTTCCAGATAATAAGACTGTGCAAGGAGACGTCCACTCCTGGCACTCCATGCTGGGAATTGACCGGTATGGTTCCGCGCGTATCATGATATAATCGGAAATGACCGTGGATTAAATTATGAGCAGGATTGCCGGTTAGACAGTTTGTTTCTGTCGGACCGTATTAATTATATATTATTATACTTATTCACCCCATTTACTTTGTTCGGTGAAGTTTAGTTTATCAGTTAAATCACGCGGAACTTCCAACCTGGTAATAGTCTATCCACAACAATGTACATATCTAGGCACTCGACTCAGGAAGTCAGAACCTATACAATTCGCCGACAGAATTATCGTTGACGACTTGGCCCAGTAAGATGTGTTATTGCGTATTTCAGGCAACCCGGAATGACCCGTTGCGTAGGATGTTTGCGGTTTTTACCTACTGGGAATTATTTGAGCAGACTAATTATTCAATACCCAGAAATATAGCTGAGAAGAGTTGAATGAGGGTTCAGAAGTTTGTTCATGTGACAGCCTGTGAGGACGCATGCTTTGTATTTTCACACTTAATAGCAGAGTCAACGGTAATAATCACAGCAGGAGTTTGACGGGCTGCTAAGTCTTCGTCTTTGGGTTCCTTTGATGGTCAATCTGCGTAATGTTTCCTGGAAGCGTTTTTTCTTCAATATGTTCAGAAATGTTTTGGGAATCAAACTTGGACATTTTGGGCATTGTGACAATACTATTTGCACACCATCTCACTCCCATAAAATATTAGGAAGCAATGGGCAATGGCACGAGGATTTCACCTGTTGAGCTGGTGACCTCAGATGAGCTAGTGACCTCAGGTGACCTCTAACTCAGTGACAAAACAATGAAGAATATTATTATGACCTCTGTACATTATAATATGACTGTAGCTCCTGACAAACTCTTGTCGAATTGTTATCAAAGTTTGCTGGAATCCTATTTCCACGGATCGGCATTTGACGCTCGCAATCGACGGACGCGAGCTCTGTTTTCAGGTTGAAACAACTCTTAGGTCAAGTGCGCAATTGCGGCACTGTTCGACTGTATGGTCGCGAATTGCAACGTGCGTATGAGCGAAATGAACAGCTGTAGGCCTATGTCATGAGAACTAACGGAAACGTTGGGAACACTATTCACACAAAAAAAACACTCAGCTGTCTTCTATATGAAATAACAACTTGCCAGCCGGTTCAATGTGAACAAAAAGGATGGAGGGATATCTTTTGACAGTTAGGCAATTAGGACTATGACATGGCTGATTTATGAGGACTATAATCGGGAAGTTAAGTTCGAGGTGAGCAAAACAATACTCAAGCTATGCTAGGGGTCATTTTTCACCAGTGATGTTTGGTGATGCTAACTGAGTAACTATACTTATTCAACCTTTCAACATCTATGTAGGCCTATCGACGACAATCTCAGCAGTAGCGCTAAGTCGGAATCGCAGTTCCTTGTCTAAACTGCTCCTAATTACTAGATTCATGATTCAGTACAGTTGTTACGATAACACCCTTCATTCCATCTCGTGTAACTTTGTTGGCAAACAGGATGCATCATTATACTGTTTGTATTCCTGTAGCATGCTCTCCCACATTTGTTGTAAGAATAAGAACCTCCCGACTTTGGAATGCTTTGCCATCTGGTCGCTTTTGCCCTCTTCCTACAACCTGCAGCTATTTGAATCTAGTATTAACAAGCTTCCTCTCACTATACTTTCTTGTAACTCTTTGTTCGGCGGGCCTCGCCATAGGCACCGTTGCCTGCCTTACACCCATACAAATCACCGATCGAGTTATCTGATTGTATACTAGATTGACACCTGATATCACAAGTTATCATGTGTATTTCATCATTCCTAATCCGATATACTTCTATTGTACTGACCAATTACGACCCAAAAACATGTGCTCATCCCGTTCACCAAAATTGAGGTGTTAGGTATGGACATTTCATGAACGATTGACGCTTGGCGGATCAATGAATAATTGCCAAATCGTTTTGGGGAATCTGGCTAATTCGTTATTGTACATAAATAAAATGGGACGATTCTCAGAAGAGCGACATATGTCACAACCGTTCGTCGCATACCGCACTCTCTCACTAATTGATTTGTTGACTGTTCACCGGTGACAGTGACATCTGTTCGGTTTGTTGAAGTTAACGACCTTGAGATCCAGAAAATACTTCCAAAATCCGTTCGTCACGACAGATCCCCTAATATGTTTAGAGGTTAGCTCACGACATGCCATTAGACAGTGGCAATTTCAATTCGGGCAAACTATGCAATGATTTCAACATCTATATATATTGACGCGAAAATGATATACATTACATAACGATATGATGGAGTATATGGCTTATCTTAGACGGAAGATCGCGGAACTGGTGGGTGTGAGGACCGAAAGTGGTATACTTGAGTCATTGGAGGTCATTTGACGTCAAAGTACGAACTTAATCGTATAAAGTCCATGCCGGAAATAGTTTATTTTGATGATTCGAACAGTCAAGAGAGGTACGATAAGGAAGAAGCGAATCCCCATCACATTGAAGGGGATTCATATATTCACTACTTATATAGCGCTCTGCCATATCGAAGACATAACTGAAGCGTTTCTCAGGAAAATCCATGACACAGGATAAAGTGAGAGAGTTAGTTGCAGCCGTTTGAGTAGCAGATTGCATTGAGTATCCTCACGAGTTCCCAATAACACCCGAGTGGGACAAGGCGTTGAATATACAATGCCAGTGATTCGAATTCACCACCAGTTGACCATCATTCCGGAGCTCTCCCGACTGAGCTATATAACGACTCCGTTGATTTAAATGGGTAATAGGCCTAGATAATGAATAAATAATAATAAATATCACTTATATAGTGCAAAAACAGTGACAACCCGTTTCTAAGCGCATAGCAAAAAACAAGGAACAAAGTATATACAAAAGATAGTTTACAGGTTAATTAAACAGGTGAGATTTCAAACGTGACTTGAAGACTTCG
>JAUOBX010486299.1:0-10226 GCA_032360705.1 Eupentacta quinquesemita
GACTGGCGTTCCAACTTTCACCTTCAGCTTTTGTATGTTATGGAGGTACAGCCACCAATATGATCCAGTGGATGTAATATTTTGCGTGTCCATATAATCTCATTTAAACTCCACTTTCCCCGATCAATCTAGTCGTTCATGGGGTTAGCACGGAAGGTATATATGCTAGTTTCAGGCGACAGTGTGTAAGGAAAGAACAGAGATGAACAAATGTCATGAATTGACCAACCGCAGGTGACGGGCAAGTCAGCATCAATATTAGTCGAAGTGGGTTCGGTTCGTTAATGTACAGATAGTTTGAGTACTCTCAAAAATATATTTCCCAGTTTAGTGAGTTAATGGATGAATTCTAAGATAACACAAGAGCAAATTATATTAACGACAGCCTGTGTAAGCGTGCGATAGTTTTGCGCGGCGTGGTCCCCTCCCCAGCACTAGGAACATGCGATGTGACAATTAGTGAAGTATTTGTCAGTGAATTTTCCTAACATTTATCTAACAAGTCTAATTAGTATGCCGAATAGCTAATGGTGGGATGCTATATTCTTCTATAATACACAAACAACATAACATGAACAATTCATGCATCCACCCGAAAATCATACGAACTTTCGGTTTGGACTGAATAATTTGTCACGATGCGGTACACGAGGTCGACAAATTGATGACATCGTTCAGTACCGGTAACGTAGTGGTTATATAATCGCAGGTCAAATTATTCACTCCTACTGTATCTCCTTCATATCACCTGGCAGAAACGGATTGTACTTACCCATGTTATATCCTGCACTGGAATACAAACGCCCAGTCGTCTTGTTGATAATATTCTGATCAACTGTAACAAATGTTGGTTCTTGCCACAATCTTGTAATTAGGTTATTAGGCTGTGATTTCGACGCTGTTTAGCTCATCAATTATCGCTGGAGCTTTTTCCTGGAAGGTGAAAACAGAGGATACAATTGGGTCAGGTTGAATTAGGCCGGTCACTGCAAGTCAAATTCGCCTATATTTATCCCTTGAATACATTTAAACCATCGTGCAAGCAACGGATTCTACGATGCAATATATATGGATTTGCGTGCTTCATGATGTGTATATCGTTTGAAATCCCACAATTGTATACGATTAGTTCTCGTACCTGCTTCCAAAATCAGCGTTGAATTGTTAGACGACGCCTAAAAAAATTCCAAAGGTTCTGTACACTTTCGGGAATGAAATTATGAGGTTGAAAAAGACTTGATACAAAAAAAACGTACTGTTTATCCGTGATTTTGCTACACCCGTGGACGCTTAATTTAGCTCACCAAAACAACTGGTTTCCATCGAGGGACGCGTAGAATTGCTTTCTACCCTGGATTTAATTAGTCCAAAGGCTAGAATAATGTTCTTTGAATTCTGTTTTTTGTCAAAGACTCTTAGATTTATTCACTTCAAGGCACTCGAATTGCCTGTCGATTCTTTTCTTCTTCCAACGATTGCCATCCACATTTAATAGCTCCCAAGTGTAACAAATTGCTCATTTATAGCTTACACGTTTCGATTGTCTGTACAGTAAATTTCAGCCGCCGGCTCTGTAAGACCCATGCTAGAATACAGAGAGACAATATGCAAAACTAGTACGATGCAATTAAAGTAGGAGTCATTCCATGGGCAGTATAATCGCTGAGATGTATTGGGTTGCGTATCAGACCATTAATAGGTTCATTGGCCGATGGGTGATTTATTACAAACAGGGCGTCACAAAGCTTCTTAATCCTCTCGCGGGCCCATTACAGTTACCAGGTTCTCTAAGTATTCCTGGAACATTGATACAACATCTGTAGAATTAACCCACAGGTTAGTCGAATTACATGGACACACATCACGTAATATTGTCGTATATTGATGATCTCCCATGGATGGGTGATGTGGCCTATACAAATGGTATGTATATTCGCAATAAACTACATTTACCCTGTATTATTTGGAGCCCGGTTGGAGATCATTGAAGGTTGAAGTCCCGAATACTGGTTCTGATTCCCGATGATGAGCGCAACCAGTTCAGTTAGAATGGAAGCTAATATTGTGTGGAGATGGGAAAATCTGTTGATTCGTGTGATTCGGTGTAATTTGACTAATTTCTATCGATTTGTTGTGTTATATGTGAAGGTGTGGATTAGCACATTGTGGAATTTCAGCTTATCCCCAAGAATGTATCTCAATGTTGTTTATCTGGTAGTCCGAATAATAACCCTGGCGCGTTGAAACGAGATGCAATCCCAGGTAGACACATTGCTCCCAGTGTATGCTCTAGATACGTCTTCCCGATTTGCTTATAAGCTCGGGTGTCATATTCGCCAAGTCTCCTCGCGAATTGCCAATTTCGATTTGCCAGGGAAACGAATCCACGTATGGTCTCCAACAATGTATGAATGTACAGCGTTATTTTTACAGAATTACAGCTAAGACGGAGTACCTGATACGTGGTTATATATATATATATATATATCTCACTCACTAATTTTGCCTGAAGCCATCATTGGATAGAAGGCCAGTCTTTAATTAAAACTTTTCTGTATTTTACTCTTTCCAGACCTTTTCTAATTTTTTTCCCACCGTTGATCGATATTATTTATAATAATGAAAACATGTGTCCTCATGTTATAATTTATTGACGATGACTCGATAGAGCGTCTATTGAAAACGCATCGTCCCTCCTGGGTATTTCAATTCTTGCCATTGGCCTTCAAGGGCCAAAATAATTATATGATGCGAGGCCGTGGAGAATGCTGTAAATGATGTGGCAGTATTTACTCTTTGGCCTCTTTGTTAGTTACTTAAATATGATATTATATGATTCATATTTTCATCGGCATCTAATGACAATCGTGTAACTCACAAGTTTACACCATCGCTCTGATAACTGAGTGTGTGAAATCTGATGCCCTCAGGCTTCATATCGTATAACTTCGTAAGTGTTTTGGAAGGTGAACCGGTCTGTCTCACTTGCTCCTTGTCGTATAGGCAAAGTATCCTTATCTCAAAATGCATCTTATACTTCTCAGACGGGGCGCACCTCATGAGGGTATTTTCAATAACTCTCAGTGGAGTCAAGCGCTAGTGAGATCATTGACTTGGCGCGAGTGTTTTCTATAGTAACACGTTCAACGCAGCCAGCATCTATCGTCGTGCTCTTCAAGTGTGTTTGTACCTGCGGCGTCTCCTGCTAGACGATGAAGTATTTATGTAGTGATGTTCATATGTGGGGAGCAACAGGTCGGGCGTTGTTGCCATTTAACATCGGGTCATGTATGGGTTAATGCGACATTCTCTGGGGTCTGCAAAGTGGTTTCTCGCAAACAAACCGGACAAATGGAACGAAAACTACCAACGTATGTTCTCATGCAGGCGTGCCGGTTTGTCACGTGTGCTCAAACTACCACAACTTGTCGAACGCCCAAATCGGCTATTCTTTCTTGCGACCATCCCTGAGAACCCACAGTCTATTGCCTCACAAATAGTTTGGCTTGAGTGTCTCCCTGGATGAACGCTCAACACGCTAATTATATCATCAAGTATTTGTGTTGTGATGTACATTGATGAAAGAGCAACAAATCGTGTGTTGTTGCCGTTAATGTCGGGTCATGTCTGGGTTATCGTGGCATGCTCTCAATTCGGTTTACAAAGTGGTTCGCCGATATCTGCCATCCCAGAATACGGAAAAAGTAAAATATTTGCATATACAGACATGCCAGGTTGTCATGTCTGCATGTGTAGACCTATTTGAGCTATCGTCACTTCTCTAACGCTTAATTCAGCTGCTTTTTCGTGCGACCCTCCATGGAAGAAACTCTTTATCCTGCCGAACAAGTAATTCGAAATTTTGTAACGACTGTTATGATTGCAATATCGAATCGATGGCTGATTCTAAACAGCTGAGTTCGACACCAACGTAATATTTTTAATTGATTGATATCGCTGCTCGAACATCACATCTACTTCCACTTCTTCTTCATCACGCAGAAGAGCAACGTTGAGCTCACTAGCAGGCCAAACAGCTGTATTTTCAATCACAATATGACCGTGGAAGAGTGAATCACGGATAACGGACTCAGTGGTGGGGTGGGTGCTTGAGTCCATGGGCGGCGATCCCGGAGGGACGGGGGGACATGTCCGCCCCAATATTGTGAGAATTGCCCATTGACATTCGATTTTTCATACAGTAACTTTGGGTAAAAGGGGTCATGTCCCCCCCTAATATTTTTACGAAATCGCCGACCATGCTTGAGTCTATAGCCTGTTAATTTAGAAGAGACGGTCATTCAGAGTAGTGCATGTCCTCAGTTGATTGTTCAGGTAATGATTAGATAGACAAGAATGTTGTCAGGAAAATATTTGAAAAGTATGGTGATTCGGGCTGTTCCGTCAACAAAGCATAATGTTGTGTCGGTTCATAGCACGATTTTCAACGAAACATGTGTAACTTCGAACGTCCGCTGCTGCTCGTGAAGGAAGATTTCGTCTGATTGTGTTCAACGTGTGACAGATTACTGCAATGAATATCCAATAATATGTTCTGAATAGATACATACACGTTGACGTCTGAAGTCTACAGATTACCTCATTGCGCCCCATCAGCCTGTCGCGCATGAGACAGTTTAGTCACGCGATTTGATGTTCCGTAATGCCTCTGGTTGGTTTTGGAGAAATCGAGGGTTTAACTGACATAGAGAGATATGCTGCCTGGCACCTCTTTTTTTTACAGAAAAGTGACAAGCAGTCTGCAGTATGTCATATTGAAAGAGCCACTTATACAAAGTTGTCTCCGTCAACCCACTTGCTAGTTGTTTAGGCAGTTGAGCAGAACAAATGTATTTTATTATATGTTTACGGATGATTTTGTATTCTTGTTGGGTTTTGACGAAGCGGACTGTTTCGTTCAAGTACATGAACGTCGATGTTCGAAATCTACGGGCAACCCACGGCCTGACAACGCCTCATCTACATTGCGCACATGAGACAGCTCAGTTGAGCAATACATTTCTCAAATGCACCGTAACGCCCCTGGAATATTTGTGTCAAATTGGAGCAAATAATGGGAGAAGGAAATACTAACTGACAACTCCACCTTACAGAGTTGACAAACTGCCACACCAAATTGAAAGAAACAGAAAGTCATCGTCTCTGTGAGCCGATGCACATCTGATTTTGCAGGCGAAACATGATAATTCCTTCAATTATGCAATGGCATGTTTCGCCACTTTAGGCGTTGGTTCATGGAGCACGATCCATTTGCATATTGTGTTAAGGTAAAAGCTGGACCAAATACCTATTCCTATGTAAAACAGACTTTAGGATCACTCGAATGCTTGTTCACTTCCCACGATTATGTTTGTGTCCACTTGAAGAGATTGAGTGAGAGAACGTCATGCATATAGATATAGATATCATTAACAGTTGACTGGTATAGTTGGTTGTTTTGTCTTCAAAACAGTTTTTAGTATCGGTTACAACCCTAGCACGTTTTCAGGAGAATAGGTTTTTGTATATCAACACATCGTTGGCGCCGCGAAACAGTATGGCATCGGCAACACAGTTGCGTGCCACTAAAACGAAACACTGCCATGACTGCTAGCCTGGCATATGCCTAACGCTGTGAAGCTTATCTTCTCGATCTCTCATGTGGACAGACATAAAGCAGGAGAGGAAAGCCTCATCGCGAGCAGACAACCAACCAGATCAGCCAGATCAGAGAGCAAGCCGAATTCTGAGAAGACACTAGGAGAGAGACAGTTTGTTACATTCCTGCAAAAAAGGTGTCAATAAGCATATTCTTCTATGTCTCTCGATTTCTCCAACTACCAAGGATCTCACGGGGTAGCGAACTGAATTTGTAAGTTGACTGAGCTGGCTCAAGCGTTGAGCAGCGCGACTGTCAGACGGGGTGACATGATGTTGTGTGCAGACTCCGTCGTTCATGTATTTATTCAAAACATATTGTCGGAACTAGATTGCAGGGAGCGATTATCGATTGCATCAAATGATCGCATCCAAATTTACTGTAGTGAAAATACGAATTGCATTTCCCAAACGTAGTGGGTGCTCATGCTTGCTACATCGCACCAGATTGCACCTAAGGCAATCTACAGGTGGACAATTTTTCCAATGGGGAGAGAGATACCCACACGACACTTTTCGTTTATCAACATTCTTCCCCCACTTGATTGCTCGATCTGCACTTTTTGGCAGCAAAAGTTGCACCCGGCCTGCAGGGTTGAATTTATAAATTATTTTCCAATCGAGAAGGGTGTTTAGATGCGCTACATTGCACCAGATCACATCTGAGGCTATTGAGAATGCAAAATGCAAAAAGTCCTCTGTAGGTGGCGCTCCGCTCAGATAGTAACTTGCGACACACATCTTCCATCCAAATCCCCTCCCCCCTATGGATGTAGGTCTAGGCACGCCCTTGCGCAGGTTTACCCAATAGAAGTTCGGATTCCCAATTATAAAGAGGATAGAAGTGGATGAAAACAGTCTCTAAAAGAGGGTACGTGCGTCCAACCACACTGCCTCCTAAAAGAGCAGTTGACTAATGCAGTTGACTGTTTCATCATAACATGGGTAATGTGTGCTACACTTGAATAATAGCTCCATTGTGCTACAACGTTTTTCCCTAATGGCAGTTCACAGTAAGGACCATTATGTCATTTTCGGAATAGATAATGCATAAGTTGATTTCAGACTCGGGATACTGGTCATCTGGGACGTGTCCATTAGGCTATTTCGGTCATGTAGGCTGGAAATGTAACTTGTTCGCCCTGTCCTGCCCTGCACTTTTCGTTCACTAGTTATCGTGTTTACAGGGTATTCTCTGGTTTTCCTCTGTTGACCCCAGGTGACCTTGGACTGAACCCCAAAACAATAGAGACCATGAACTCCATATGTTGAATCTTCATACCATATATGAACTTTCTGCACCATCTCGTTCACTAGTTATCGAGTTCACGATAGTGACCTCTGTTGACCTCAAAACAATAGGGACTATGTACCGTACCCTTTATGTCCAATCTTCATACCAAGTAAGAAGTTTCTGCACCTTTCCGTTCACTATTTATCGTGTTCACAAGGTTTTTAGACGTCGACCTCTGTTGACCTCAGCGAAACAATAGGCACCATGTACTCTTCTGCCAATCTTCATACCAAGTATGAAGTTTCTGCACCTTTCCGTTCACTATTTATCGTGTTCACAAGGTTTTCAGACTTTGACCTCCTCTGTGGATCCCAGATGACTTTGGACTAGCACGAAAAACAAAACGGTTCTTCCCCACCACAATTCAACCAGCATACCTAATATGAACGTATTCGATGATTTCTATATCTATATAGATATCGTGTTCACACTCTTTTCGGTTTTCACCTCTCCTGACCTTGAATGACCTTGGACTTGCGCTAGAAACAATAGTGTTCTTACTCTCTAAAGTTGCAACTAACATGCCAAAAATGAATAATTCGATTTAATAATGAAGGGAAGTGACCCATAGACGCTTGAGGAATTATCAGAGTAGGTCACTCCCCAACGGAATGGAAGTAATACGATAACAATACATGACAAATAAAAAAATATACACCAAAACATTTAAGCACCAAGCCTCCCACCCTAAAACTCACCAATAATAATAATAATAATAATAATATGACAATGGGGTGTATACTTAAACAGCCTAAATTCAATAGAGCCTCTTCAGGTATTTTGTAATCATATCATTTGGTAGTCTATTCCAAACATGAGTTGATCTATATCTGAGGCTGCTCTTATAATGAGAGGAATGTGGTTTTAATACTCGGATATCCTCTGCACGGGGAATTTGTGGTCGATACACGCCATGATCGACTATCAAGCGATATCCCGACTGCAAACATAAACTAAGTGAACCTAAATCTGAGTATTAGCTTGTCCCAGCATTGCATCCCACCCAATCAGCAACATTTTATAGAAAACCAAAATATGTTTCTCCATCAAAGCATGAATTTCCGGTTTCATCCTATAATTATGATAAATTTATCGAATCCATAGTCGATAAATGTTATAATGTAGGTTTTACAGAGGTATGTGATTTTATCATTCTCACCAGAAAGTTCCTGTTCGTTCATGGGCTCGTCGATCAGTTTACTGCTGACATCCTCCTGGCCAAATTCATCTTCGTTCACCTTCACCTAATATAAATGACAGACTATATTAGTAAAAAGTTCTATTTTTTTCAATTACTTATACAGTAATATAGTGTAAGAAGAGGGTTACATTTGTCGGACCATATAACCGAAGAAATGATCAATTAGGACCAGAAATACATTTTTTCGGAGATGCGCATAATACATATTATATATATATATATATATATAGAGAGAGAGAGAGAGAGAGGGAGAGGGGGGGGGGAGAACAATAATAAAATAAGAATTGTATTTTTCCACGTGTTGGTAAGTACATCCATGAAGAAGGAGTTGAGCCAATGGTATGCACCATAGTACACTCAATGCCTTCATTACCAACATAATACGAATTATATTGAATACGAACTAAAAATAAATTGTCGAGACCCTGTCTCTTCGTCAGCAGCGAATGTTAAACTGATCGGAAAATGCACACTCGTGACTGACGAACCGTACAAAAATACCATACTAGTAAATCACTTGAAGTAGTGGTAATTACTCAGAAAAGATATGTCATTGTTCAATCTTTCCACATGTGATCCCAATTTACGCAGTAGCTTCAGATCATTCAGTTGACTTTCCTACTGGCAGTGGAACGAAAATTGCTCTCAACAATACAAAATTGGATAGACTGTGCCCGTGTAAATTGTAATGCTAGGCGACGGGGTAACCCTTCTTATTCAACTTGATCGTGCTCTTATGATCGGTAAAACGGTCCCTAGATGGCGTCAGACACTCTCCAATGTACCGTAGTTGCCATTCGGGCAATTCGCACAAGGTAAGAACAACACAACATCGGCAGTATTTACGAGTAAATATACCCGGTCGTAGCTGAAAGTCAAATTGGGGGAGGAAGGGGGGGGGGGGGGGGATTTGGCCTTGTGCCAGCATGGGCTTACACTTTTGACATCGCTTGCTGCCACAAGAGGAATTCCCAGCTTCTTGTGGGTGGGAATGGGGTCAATGGCATAAGCCCAAACTGGTCCACAGGTTAGGGTGTTGTCGCGATAGAAGAGGCGTCGGGGAATATTTATGTGTTGTAGTCGAGACCGGTCCCGATCTCGGATTTTTCTCGGAATGCCGGTCTCGGTCTCGAATTCGAGACCGCCATACCTACAGTGTATATAGAGTCTCACATTTTGGGCCGGTCTCGGCTCATCCGGTCTCGATTACATCCCTGTTGTACACAAATCCACATATATAGGCCTGTACTTTCCGATTTTCAGCCACACTCTCCCATATGTATTCACTGACGCCACTACAAGTACTCTCG
The DNA here is from genome assembly GCA_032360705.1 of Eupentacta quinquesemita. Lineage (NCBI taxonomy): Eukaryota > Metazoa > Echinodermata > Holothuroidea > Dendrochirotida > Sclerodactylidae > Eupentacta > Eupentacta quinquesemita. Next base: position 9,464 of record JAUOBX010486299.1, read on the forward strand.
AATTTGATCTGATACGATGTTTAAAAAGTATCTTCACAGATCCCTGTATGCGGTTGAAAAGTGTTCAGATCGGAGTGTATCACCATTGATCTCTGGAAGGGGATATCGCATCAATATTGACCCAGAGCTATTCATACAATAGATGCAAATCCCATCGTGAAATATATCATGACTATCGGGTTCGAGACCACAAGTTGGCTTCCATAGCTCAATTTGCAGCGTGATCGCACTTCTGGCGAGAGGTCCGCGGTTCGAATCTCGGTGGAGCCATGTGCTTTTCACTACCTTCTGTGTTTTGAATGCAGGGCGAACTGACAAAATTCACTGTGTGAAGTTCATTTGTGGCATTCACACACCTTCCCCTCTGATAGCAAACATTAGGGACAAATGCGTTTACACAAAATGCAATAATTCAACAAGGCAACATGCTACAATCGTCATTCGGGTCATACAAAATATTTGTTGTCATGATCATGATAATGTTGAGTGTGCTATATAAGCCAGTTCACGGTTATCAGTGCGCATGCTCGCATCAGCTAAACGTTCGTGAATAGACGAAATATCACACATAGACTCATTGTTACGGGGTATTTGAGAAATATATGATTTTACCACATTCTCCAGCATGTTATCGTCTTCAGGTGTGAGGGAAATATGATATGTATATATATATATATATGTTTTCTGGTGAAGGATTTAGCATTGTTGTACCCATTTGTCACGTGACTAGTACGTGTACTTAGTCAATTCCGTAAACATATTG
>JAUOBX010486410.1:0-16409 GCA_032360705.1 Eupentacta quinquesemita
TTATCTTGTAATATTTGATTGGAGCGGATATAAATCCTCCTCTTCTGCGGCTGTGGTAATTTATGGACTGCATTACATCACCGTTCATAGTCATATCACGCTAGTTACTGGCAGATATTCTTTTCATCGTGCAGAGTGACGAATAATATTTTCGGGGTGATACCCACACAGTGTTAATCAAAATATTATGTACGTAAAGTACTTATCGTTTCTCACAAATGGGGCGGAAAATTCGAACGCATATATTATGTGTACGAGATACATATTCTTATGCGGCAATTATTTAGATAATAGTGAATTTTACGCGTTTTTTTTGCTATTCTTCAGAGATAATCAGGGCACTGAAAAAAACTCTCATCTAGTAATTATATTCGATTGGACTTCCGTTGGCCTTCGAAAAACTTGGCCGATGTTTGGTTTATCATCAAGATGCGACACTATTAGTATCATCAAACATCTGTCATGGCTAGTGACACGAACATCGAAACGACATAAATATTGATTACATTCCGGCTAAGAGCACGTTAGGCACTGGCAGAATTTCCCCATGAGGCATTGTGTTAATCATGACATTATGTACGTAGAATGCTTATCGCTGCTCACAGATGGAATTAATGATGTGAACGAATATATATTAAGAAGGATATATCTATCCCAGTTAGGCCGATAATATTGGATTTCGTGGTTACGATTTTCGTAATGTTTATCAAGTTCATCTGGCGTCTCACAAGCGCTAATGTTCTACAATGACTATTTTCGATTTGGCTGGATATGTAGCGGCAATATGGATTCTGATATGTGATATCTCCTGTCTGCCTATCTGGGCAGTATATTTGACATAACTGACAAATGCTGTGTTAATTTGTTCATGCCACTTAAAACTATGCTCCATATTCGTACGGTCGATAATGACGATACATTCCAGGTTTAGAGGATTTAATGTGATTATATAATGTGCTGTAAGCTTCTTGCGAACAGGTTAGATTGTTTCGACTGCAATCGAGCTAAAAGTATGTCGAAACGACTGCTTATAACCGTAGTAACGACCTGATCCAAAATCAATATGCCTGTATTTATTCAAACCTTCTCCACTTCACACGGATAAGGATACCATATTTTTCTCGGTGACTCGGCAGTACCTTCCTACTGGCACGAGAGAAGCGAAATATTTGAGCATGTTATCATTTCAGTGGCGTGCGCAAGAGTGTGTGTGTGTGGAGGGGAGGGGGTTGGACGCAAGTGCTGGAAAATATATCCAAAAAAAAAAATTAGAGACAAAAAGACACTCTTGGAGGTTAACGATGTCACAGAATGTTAGACACTCAAATCAAATAGTACGAAGAGTGTTACATTGACCCTACTTTTCCGAATCCCATTAAGAAGTGTCCAATATTGTTTGCAACCGTCGTAGTGGTTGTCGATGGTGCATATAGTGACCCTTCTTAATTTCCCCGATATTCCGAATCCTACCACAAATACCAATTACCATTCCCCCTCCCCAAGACAAATCTCTTGGTACTAGCCTGAAGTAATTGTTTGACACGAAATCCAGGATTCAAATATTGTATCAACATTCCACAAATGAGAAAGGTCTCCATTAGTTATACGAAAATAACACACCTACGTTAATGTAGCGCTCTGGTTACTGAGAAACAGGGGCCAACTAGCCTAACAGACCGACAACGTTGCATTCACGATGTTAGAACCTAGAGGAAAACCTACTTTGCCCTTTGATAATGCACGTGATCTGAGAGCTATAGTGGACCTACTCATGTCTCTGACTCCGCCGGTATGTCAATATCATCTGCTGCTGATAAATAGTGGAAGCCTATCAACACATAGCCAATTCTAGTTATAAATATTATCCTGGGGGTTGACAATTGCTGGATTGATGTTGTGTGTGGTATGCTCCTTCTTTCTTCCTACATTTTCTTCCTTTTGCAATTCAGCAGAGCTTCATTAGTTCAGAGAACCTATGCTGTTATGATTCGAACAACTAGAATTTGATATATTTTTGCATCTCACTCTAATCCCAATTTAATTATTCCTGTCTTTTATACAGTTGCCATATTACTAACATTGAGGCAGGTGTTGTTTTCCACCGCTGAAAAGATTGGCAGATTGGGAAATGGTTAAAGTGGGCACGTGGGATGACATAAACCCACATGATGCAGATCATTATTCTTCATTCAGTTCGAATAAGGTGTCAGCTTTAATATATCGAGTCCGTTGCGTGAGTTCAATGCGTCCCTTGCCGCTGACACATATAAGCGCATCATGTTGTTACTAATCACATCTGCCTTCATACAACTGCTCATATAACTCCGCATCGATTGGAGTACGAAGTACGAAGAGTCGAAGACAAGCCTACTTGACTCTTGTGTCAAGCGAAGCGCCGAAGCATTATTGATTAATTTTATACATTTACAGATGTAGCATTCATGGTCGCAATTTTCATGAGGTATTTGAATTTCCACGCAAGCAAGGTAACCATACTCCGACAATTGAGTTCTGAGCGCAACATTTCCTGTTGAGGCCTATATCAACAACGAATGACAAGTTGTGGGGTGGGGAGTGTGTGTTTTGAGTATCAGTGTATATACATACACATCATCATTTTGGTGCGAAGCTGTCGAGCGAAACTACCTAATACGGCCATGATGTGAACAGAAGTGGACAATGGAATGGTTGTAGAGGAAATTACATGAATCGATAAGGCTATCGTTGGTATTGGTTGAAAGCTGGTTATCCTGACGGGCAGCGGCGATGGCGGGTTGGCACAATTTGTACGAGATGCGATTCAGCACATACAATACTCTTTTAAGGAAAAAAATTAATCGTTGATACTCTATAGATACATGTGTTGACTGGTCGGTCACAAGCTATTTATGAATGTGTCATTCCAGCTAATAGCTGGTGACTCCTGGCATCATTGTGGGGGCTAGTCGCCTTTCGAGTGTCCGAGGACTGGTCTGATTGCATACTCAATAGCCCATGCCTATGAAACGGGAACTTAATTAACCAAACCTTCCGAGTAATGTTACACCTCTGATTGAAACATGTCTCAGTTGATTGGCTGAAAAACAGAAGAACTTTTTCTAACCCATGTGCACCAGGTTTCATAAATATGACAGGTTCTATGCGTGATATGATATATGGATGAAATGCACGAAATATACTTTGTAACATGCTGCTGTGCTGCGTGTATTTGTGGCATCATATATTTTGACCTGGTCCACTAAGAGAATAGGTTCCATTGGGAAAATCAAACAGTGCAAAAATATATATGAATATCTTATTATTATTACTATTTTTCTCATTCCAACGCTTCTGGTGACATTAGTAGCTCACATTATGTGGTTTTGTGAGAGCTAGGTTTATGTATATTGTGCAACTAATATATAACTGTTAACAAATAATTCCGCTATCAGTTTTTGTGTGTGTTTTGACTCGGGCTCAAATGATTTGATTTCAGTTATAAGAGGAAAACAGAAAGCCATGTAGGTGTTCAACTAGCAATGTTCAATGCCTGTGTCAATACGGTCATTGTTCAGTCCACTTGGAAGCTATATAGCTGATTTCTGCCTGATCAGACCAATCGATCCATATTCATCGTGCTAACGGTGTCACGTGGTTGCCGGACAACTCTCACCCAGACAATTTCCTAACCCTGACCCTGAAAAGCAATTTCGATGGATGGGAATTATCCGCGTGAGAATTGTCTGGGTGCCAATCGTTCGGTGACGGTCACGAGCGTCACACAGATTATTACAAACATACCTACATACATACAATACATACATCATATACATGAATACACATATTTATGACAGCCATCATAACCTCTCTAAATGAAAATTGGTCTGGAATCAATATTCTACATTATGAACGAAACGTCTCTCATCATGGTTATCTTCCCTGTCTCTGCTTTTCCTTCCTATCCCTCTCTACATACCAAGGGTATCGTTACAAATCCCTGTATTCCATTTCGCGCAGCATTCATTGAAATATAGCTCAGATAAAATACTGGATATTCTAAATTGAAGAAGATATGTGGCAAGAGACGTTTTTGAATTGATTCCCTTATTCAGCTCCATGATGCCGGATGGTGGATTCTGTTCTCCATGTTGGTTAGTCAGAATATTCAATAGACATGTGTCAATGTAGTCGTGTTGAATGTTACGATGTGTGACCTATGCGGGTCGACCTACCTCTGTACGGCTGATCTTGAGTTTCTTCCGTTTTGACGGCTGTTCAACTGCTTCGGTATTTTATCGATCGCAGCCCATATCAGCATATACGACAAGGAATGACAAGAGGGAAATCAGTCGGAGTCTCAGACGGCTGCATGAATTTTACCGTAGTACTGTTCGTCAACGTCAGAAACAGTTTACCAACGCTGTCCTGACGTAGTGATATTCCTCGCCTGTTCACATTATAGTTCTTCCTAAATGGAGCTACGTAAATAGCTAATTACTAGTAGTTCGTGCGTGGTGACCCTATATTATTGCGGTTCCTAGGTAATTAACGAGACTAGGTAGTTAACGTGAATAACACACATTCTGGGATTTTTTTCTCGCACTCATTGGATCGGTGAATGCCTACTTCTCTCAGTACATAGATCTACTTCACTGAAAAGAACTATTTCGAGTATTTACTGAAGTCGACCAATTCATGCATAAGGCTAATTTGCCTGTCCATGCTTTGGAATAAAAGATGTTTGGGTCTCAACATCATCTTAATACCCATAAATAGGTGGGAGGAAACGGCCTGTGACCTCCCGACACCTCAATCAATGCAGTCAGCTTTTTCGGTTCACAGTAATGTGATCATATTGGCCGATTGGCCCACTTAAGCGCTGGTCATTAATTGAACTCTGGGCTGATGGGGGGAAACATTTTTTTAACCAGGGACTTTGTATAAGAAACAATGACCTCATTATTTATAGAGAAGAAAGCACAAGTGCTCCTCATACTGGCCAGTTTAATCACAAGAACGATCACAAAATAATAATAATACCAACACTAATAATACGAATTTATTCACCTATACAGCGCAAAATATACGATTCTTTTCGCTTTACGCGTGATGTAGAGGCCAAGCAGAAGAAATTAATCTTTAACCTCCACTTGGATGTGTCCTATGTTAGCGCTCCGCTGATGCTTCAAGGAAGTTCCAAACCTGTCGAACATTAATTCGGAACGCCCACCCCCCTCTCCCTCTCACAGTCCTATACATAGCACACTGGATACGTGCAGTGTCACTAGCGAAACGGAGCGTACGAGCGAAACGGTATAGCGTTTAACTAAGTTTAATGAGTTCTTTGGTAGTATTGTTTTCTATATTTGGTCGTGTTAGTATGGGATTTAGGAAATCAACTGCCTCATGCTGGCCAGAATTTCATACTCTATTTTTACTTTATAATAACACTTACACCTAATCCAACTAATCAATAATTCTTCCCATTACAGAACTAACGGGGAAATATGTCCTAACACCAGACGTTCGTTAGCAGTACAAGGATAGTAAAAATATGATGACGTGAATAGGAAGGCAGCCTTTGCAGAATGCTAACCAACATTTAATCAATCGGATAACGTTGGTGTGGTACGTTGATTACTATGAGCCTGCGAAGATGGATAATTCATAACAATTAGACTAATGGGCTAATGGGAAGATAACATGAGGAAAATATTATTCAGCCAGTTACCCTACTGGCGTAGGCTGTTATTTGTGGCAGAGAACGGGCGATGTACTTTGCAAGTTAAAACCAATAGTGAAATACTATCCTGACGAGGAGGCCAAACTCGCTATCGGGACCCGTCACGGCTTATTAATTGTGAAAAGGAATCGCGGATACCGATACCATTAGGGGACCAGTGTTCTATATAAATAGGATGGGTATTGAACCCACACCCACACACGTGTGATCGGAAGGGTAAACCTCCTCTGAAAATGGGGTTGTGCAATTAATAAATATTTGGAAGTTGGAACGCACGCAATTGAATAATTGAAAGAAAGTAATATAATTGCAGAATCAACGAAAATCATAGGCTGGAGAAATGTGCAATGGTAAACACCTTCCACGAATTATAGTTCGTAGTAAAAAAAAAACACTGAAATAATAGGCTATATGGAGTGTTTAAAATGGCTTAGGCCACCTACAGCCTATAATGGAACACATTCCATTCCACCAGGCTGTGTTCGTCGTGGATGATGATGAGGACTGACAATAGCTCGCCATCCTCTCTCGACTATCTCTAGGATGATGATAGAGCAGAGGCTCAACCAAACACACACAGCAACAGAACCTAATGCCACGTCCCTATCCAGAATCTGACCAATTGGACCATGGAGAAGCGGAACATTTGAATGCAATCACGGTACATGCTCACAGCCGTCGACTAAAACAACGTATCGCAACCAACCCATAAACAACCAGAATTTGCGGCATGGCAACGAAACAAGGGTTCCAATACAGCTTTTCCATGGTTTGACTCGTCGGACACGGGTGACGGGTACCGATCTCATACAAGCCGGCGCGAGTGCATATCTGGATACAGGACTCCTGTCAGCTGCGAACCCTAGCCAGTTCACGGACCGAGGCAATGCCTCTGAAGCGTGGCTTCAATGCGAAGGGGGTGGCTATTACACACAGATGGCAACATACAAATAACCTCCCACTCATTGTGAGCAATCGGGATAGAGCACCTTGCCCAAGAGTGCAACTCGACTTGAACCAATAACCTCTGTTTTTGATGCTCCAGCTAACCGGGGTACCACGTTCCACGAGAAGCTCAGGTACGTAAGGAATATATATACGTGAGGTATCATTATGGTATATGCCTTCCCTATCTATGTCCGTTAGTGAAATATTGGAGACTGAGTCAACACCAACCACCTCAAGATATTACCTATCGCATTTTTGGCTGAGAGTTTGTGGATGGTCGGTACTGAATTGTTGTGGTGTGAAATTCAATTGAGGTATCATCAGCGAAATTACACTAATTACAGATCAGGTGTTTCCAATATTGCACAAAGGAGTGGAAATTAGATTGGGATAGTTGTGAGCATTGCCACATAGATGGCATGTTCAACTCGAATGAAGTCACTGTGTGAGATCAAGGACGCTAATTGTAGTCTAACTTCAGCAGTTCAGTTCCTATTTCATCACGTGAAGAGACTTTAACTTTTGACAAGTGCACGTAGATTTTGAACAAATGATATACATTGATGAGAATGTAGATGAACTATTATTCCTTGATTCGGGTTTATTCTTCATCCATATTGACAGTTGCTGTTGCAAACAGAGTGGACGACATTCATACTTGCCCTTTCAATCGAGTTAGTAGATACAATTTAACCCCCTTGGAGTCAACCCGTTTCGAGCCTCAACTATTACCAATATGCTCTGTTATCAACACCATACACATTTTGCAACGACCCAGATCGCCATTACCGGGGTTGTGCCTACCAATCTGTAATTATTCCTCGCACCACCCAGGATCTGATACCTGAGGTTGATACTGAGACCATTGCTCCACTTTCAACAGATGTGCTGATAATTTCCTTCATTCTAATGAGTTGGAATCACTGTAGGGGTCTAAGTATAATATAATATCATATACATCAGACCGCGAAAGTTTTTGTCTCATGTAGTTTTACATTCATCTCTGAGTTATGTTCGGAACAGCTGTGATAGGACTATTTTAAAGTGATAACCGAAATGAAAGGATCTATATAATTATCGTAACATCGCAGGTGCGTAATAACCGACTCCACCGTATGTTACCTGCCATTAAATTAATGACCCCCTCCTTCACATAGACGTCACGCTACAGAGGCATTGCCATAGTATATGTGACCTGGCGAGAGTCTGCAGCTGCCGATAGTGACGTATCCATGTTACACCCTCGCCAGCCTATTACCCGTGTATGGCAAGTTAACCATGGAAAATCAGATACGTCTGAATCTACTGATTATGCTATTTGCTCATGGTCTTGGCTGTTTCTGTGTGAGTGTGATCAAAGTAAGATAAGCTGGATTGTGGTCGTTACTTAGCAATTAGAGAACAAGACAAGGCCAAATATTTGATTCTTCACTGTAGGTATATGATCGATATCAGTCCATCAGTTGGAGAGCGGATTCGGAGCTAGTCTGAAGACACGGTCCCGTCTGCAGCACTGTATAATACTTCGGTATCAGTTCATCCTCCCGTGAAAGTTGTTGTACTCCTGATACCTAATCCCCACGTTACCCTGACAATCAGACGAGGTGTATCAGTGAATCTCGCTAGTGAGCAGCATCCAGATCCACATCATGCCTGTTTAGCCCAACGCATTTCGAGAGGTCAGCAATTATCTCCAATGAATGTCGTTTCTGGTGATTGTGAAAAACGCACCCACTGTCAGACAAGATCCAAACAATTACTGTAATCACTACTCATACGCCTGCTAAGCCTCATCGATGTTGTCACGTATACATAACTTCATGTCTAACGTCTCACTTCCACGGAGTGTTTATTCGATTCGATGCCCATCGCCAGGGTTCATGACATACAGAGGGAGTTCCTGGAAAGTGATACATGTGTCAATCCAAACTTGCGTTATTTCTGGTCTCATCCTTTATCTATATCACACTATTCTCGGGTAGCCTAATTGATGCTTTCTACAATTGCAATATTCAGCAAAATAGCGAGGACTCGGCCTCTCAACAGTCCTGGATTGTTAAGGCCAAGTCCTTGCTCAGTTGCTATTGAGTGTAAGAGACGTACTATCCATGTATATTTAGGCAATGAGGCCTCGATTTAGTTAGACAGAGAGTTCTAGAGTGGTACTATTGGACATCGAAGATACAGTTATGGTTGTCTGCTTGGGGCTCGTCCTGTAAATGCTTGGCTGGCGGAGAAACCCAGTTAAACGCAGGTTTCTGGTCCGACAGATGTCCAATATATCGATCGTTCATTTATGTCGTTCCGTCACAGTCTCACAGACGTAACCAACCCAATCAAACATGTTCCTATTAGCCCTACACCACGGGTGATTGAGACCTAGTACGGAATCGGTGATAACACATTCAACACATTCATTTCCGTGAGAATGTGGATGCCAACATTTTTATATCAATATGACTTCAACCCGTCTAAGCCACGTGATGTAAGATATGTTACAGGAGTAAATATTATTCCAGTTTGATGTATATCACATATGCATTCCTGGATATGATGTACTCTGATGCACTCTTTTCTCGATTACTCCCGTGGGAACTGTGGCAAAAGTTACAACTCCATGAACGTAAAAATGTAAAAAGGCCCTTTTCACGTTTCCTCGCATCCCAGATTGTGTTATAGCGTAAGCAGATTGTGTTACAGTGTCGACAGATGTCCAATTAAACGATCGTTCATTCATGTCGTTCCGTCACAGACGTAACCAACCGAAACCAGAAATGTTCCTACCATCCCTACAACACGGGGGATCGAGGCCTACTAACGGAATCGCTGATGATATATTTAAGAGAGCCACCCGGTAAAAATGTAAGTGCCCACATTCAATATCGATTTCAATTCAACCTGACTAATATATGTTATATATGCTATAATGCGGTTTGATGTATATCACATACCGGTATTTTTTTTATATGATCGAAATGCTCGTGTGTTCTGATGCGCTCTTTTCTTGATCACTCTCGTGGAAACCGTGGCAAAAGTAAAACAATTATGAGCGACTAATGAGAAAGATCCTCTTTAGGTTTCCTCTTATCCCGCGTATCATCATATCTATGCAGAAACACGAATATACAAATATCAAATCCATGTCTACATTTCGAAATTCCAAGATGAATAAGGAATTAGACAGAATATAGTTGAATATGGGCTCTAGAATAAAAACGAGACGAAGCTGAGATATGCCTGATTTCGTACCAGTGCGTAAAACGGACATGAACCCACTACTAAAAGTACTGATCTCTCAGCGCAAGAGTCCGTGGAACTGAAGATTCCGTTTGAGTGGATCAGATGCTCACATCTTCATGATGTAGCCAGTTGCTAGTGAATATAACCCGACGGGGATATTTTGCTTCATTGATCCAAGAGTTACAAAACATATTAAAGCGATTGTATACATTTACCGTACCCTTTCAACCTCTATACCAAGACAAGCTGAGTTAGACAATGAAGAGAAAGGGGTGAAAATATCGGGTAGAAGAGTCAACAACCCTCAGATTCGCTATTTTCATTATATATATTGTTACGAACACCGTCTCAATTTGTTTATTTGTTACAATATCCTACTTTTGAAATGGTCTTGCATCCATCCACGTGAGGCTGTGTTACTGATAGCCTACCAGAGCTATACTATGGATTAGAATAACTGGAATATGAAAATGATATTGTGGCCCTAGTTTAGGCTCCAACTAAATCACCAAGGAACTCAATCGACGTCCTACACGGGGATCGGTTGGGAGAGGAATACTAAAAATTGCACACCAAGCAAAAGTGCCTCATACACACGAGCACAAGTGGAGCGACGGAATGAATGCGTGGCAAAAGATCAATGGGCTTGGTGGGCTGTGAATGGGAACACTAGTCGGGTAAGCTACAGTTAGTTATTACGCCATACCAGAGGACCTAGAGGGAGTACAGTGCTTTGTTCAACAGAGTCATTTGAAACTACACAAAATTGTTGTAATGGTATAGACCATAAACTCTAACAGAATGTATATGTGGTTTGGAGAATGGCGCAATCAAACATCATAATGCGCAGTGTCGAAAAAGAGGGGATTAGCGTACCAGATCAATGAACGACAAACAAGTATGATCGCCTTTCAACTTGCCCCAGGATTTATGGACCATGTTGGACGATTGGACCATTCCAAAATGTAGTTCGCCTAAAATCATTGATTCACAAAATCAGCCTAATATGCATGTTCAGGATACTGAGCAGTATCCTGCTCTCTGATTTCTGCAGGTGCTGTGTCTGCTGAATAAATCCAAGAACCTTTTTATCGCCTCTTCCATACCGCCTCGGGGTATTACCACTGTGCTCAATCGATGTTCGTTCTTACCTTCGCACAGCATCATGTAAGACAATGAGTTACTTTCGTGTTTTCCAGGAAACCGAGTCTGGAGACTGGTGGTGGAGCTGGAACTACATTTAGGTATCGAGTATTTTAACGATGCTTCGGGCTACTGTGGATCGATGAAGATGATTTACTCTTAACATCATTCTTTTCCTACTCCTACACTATGTTATTTCTAGCGACAATGAGTACTAGCGAGGTCCACAATTTATTTATTACCCCCCTTTATTGTCCCCCAAACATTAGGAGCCAGATGGAAAAAAAGGAACAGATCTTTACTATGTATACTATGCATTTATAAGAAAACACCCTATACATGAATACATTCTCATCGAAATCGTCGTCAAAAGAACGTAGGATTATTTCCATTGTCAAGGAGAAGTAAACTAAATCAGTCTCCTCTCGAATCGAAACCATCGATGGCCAATGAGTACAGGGACTAATGAATTTTATTAGTTAATTTTTCAAATCAATGGGGTGAGGTCATCTCACTGAAGAGATTGTATATCAAAATATTATTGATAGTTGTAAATATTATATAAGTTTGGGAAATAATGCGCAATTGGGAATATAGGAATGGATTGTCATTCCTTCTAGCAACATGTATGTTGGTGTGCTCCTTGGATCATACTTCTCACGTTACTGATCTGGCAGCAAGAACTGGCAATATGTTGTGTCAATTGAAATATACCCTTCCACAGAAGTATATCATTCCCCCATCTCACCTCCTGATATTCAACAATGCCAATTATCCGGTCACGGATTTGGCAGTATACCAATCCACGCCTGAAGTTTATTTATACTTATTCATAATGTTGGTATGGCCGCTCCACGTACTGATACTGACCCAGTTCTTCCGCCTCGGATATTCTTGAATCAAATTATATGATCACTCTAAACACTGCATTTGGCCTTTCACATATTCATGTTCAAATTGTCATTTAACAGTTAATTCAAATTCATGTCATGTGATGAACCAATCTATCCACAATTACCGTACTAGACAATTACAATACATTCACCCAGCACCATATATGTACTCGGATGGCCTGCCAACTCAGCTCAAAATATTGATCTATTGAATCTGGAACAGTATTTTTTAGTTCTCGATAAGCCTGCTAGGAATTCCAGGTTGCTTCCCTTCACACTGTTCTATTCTTCCAATTGATTTTCACTCTACGATTCTTTGTGGGATGACAAATCCTTACTCTAATTTTGCTGAGCTTATTCGTGTTCGAAATTACTTTTCTCAGTCGTCTGCTGATCGATTAGACTACAATTTTCTTTAAACACATTCAAATGATTTTCTAGTTGTCATAACAAATCATCTCGAAATGTCTGTTGCATTGTGAGTTGTTCATTTTAGATCGTCTTAGTGCTTCATGTCGGATTCGTGTTGCCAATCACGCTTCTGCGAAATGTGTTCACCTATCATAGATACAGCTCCTATTAGTTTGCGTATTTTGTAATCTCATCACGTTGAGTATAGATTGGATATTCTACAATTTACCGTACACCATTCCCCACTCCTTCTTCTTTCCAGTGGATCAATATTTCCCCTATAAAGTTTTCGGCATTCGGCAGCACTTCCCTGATGCAGTAGTATTTCGCAATCGTCAAGTGCGTGCGCTCAGTCGAGACATGGATCTATCGCCTATCAGTGCGCCAGCCCGATTTTGTAAGCATCAGTCCCCTATCCTAAGCTACCGAAATTGAATGACGTGCATCTGTTGGCGTATAATCATGAGCGTGTTTTGAAAAGATATCGGCGTGTCTAGCCTAACTTTAGGGCCTAGGCCTAGGGCCTGTGTGGCCTACCGTTAGGCTAGGCCAAACTCAACTAGGCCTAGCCTAATAATAACTACTTCGCCAGTAACAACCTTGCAATGTACGTTCGTGTGGGAACAGTACGATGGGTAGAGCAGGTACTGGTATTGGTAACGTCAACTACAGGTGACCCAGCCAGAGGCTCTTTTCCTCCGAGCACTAGCAAATGTTACAATTCACAGATTTGGTGTGACGTCAGTGCGTGTACGCACAGTAGCCTAATGTTATTTGGTAGACACTGAAGGGCTCATCATGAACGTTTGCAGTCGAAATATTCACTTTTGTGCCGCGCGTGTTGTAAGATTCATGAATATGGACAAAACACGGCTCAAATGTACGATGGGTGGCGGATTCCTTACCCTAGCCCCAGAACACAGATGAAACAGTTTCAGCTACTTATCCAACGCGAGAAAAATGAGTCCCGCATCTTTGTGACAGAAATAAGATGAAGCATTCGCGCAACATGTAAATGAAGCAATATGAAACTACGCGAATACGGCCAGTAATAAGACAAATGTCACATTTTGGGGGCGTCTGAACAGAAGCATACTTCCACTTCCATCGCAGGAAGTACTCTGTTCTTGTGATGTTTATGTACAGGAATGTTTGAAGATCCGTTTTTCAAATAGAAAGTGTCACGTACGTTTGATGTTTGAATTGGCCATATGCGCGAACATTACCGCAGCAGGTTGGTTTAGTCAACCGATTAGAGTACTAATTGCTGGGAAAGGAAATCTGTTAAAAACGTACTCCAGATCAGAAAGTATACATAGCATGAACGCTTCAGTTCCTTCATACACTTTAGTGAACGCTGACAGGCGAACAGCACCGAACGGAGCCAAAGCACCAAAGAGCACTTAAATCATCGTCCTATGAAATAGTACACACCCGAGGAATCGTTAGTAACATGGGAAACATCAAGGGAACCCACTGGGTTGGGTAAGATAGAAAATCGAAAGGTTGAGTTGGAGAGTGGATGTGTGCCTAAGGATGAATACCAATTTAGAAACAGCTCAACGAATCTCCTCCATTCCAAATGGACTAATGATATATCTTATTTTGTATTCATTGGAATCCGTGCCAGGGATTGCTGTGATAATATGCGTGGAAGAAACATGTGATTATAATAACAGTTACAGTCCAGTAATATCCAGTAGACTGACTATGATCTCATTGGCATGTGAAGACGAACTGAGTAGTGACAGCAGCGTGGTGAAATGGTCTACTGATCAGCTGCTCAGCGGATATCATCCTGATAACAGGCCTGGCAAACAGCTACTTAGAATAAACAGTACCAGAAGGGGCCGAAGAGCTGTTTTCTAGCAATAGAGGCATTTTCTCGCTTCTTCTTTCGCTCAAGTTGAATAAGTGATGAACATTCATCGACTGCTCGAACTCTGATGAATGCTAGCTGAGGCCCCCTCCCTCTCTCTTAGAACATGGACTGGGGAGATATACATTACATATTCATTAGAGCCTCTGCATGCATGTATCACAGTCGTGATACAGGGAGTAGTTGAAATAATTGTTGCAGTCAAATGAAATCAAGTGAGGTGGATTATACCCCTTGGCGTGCGAAACCAACAAAAAGTAGTGGCATGTCGTTGTTACTGGTAAAATAGATTAGCGGATGTTTGATTTGATGTGATTGCTACAGGTTCAGGAAGCTACTGACGGCTAATCGAGGAACCCTGACCGTGTTGATCGTAGATGAACACCGGCGATAACTCGCCTTTTCTTTTTGACTAGTGCTCAGATGTTATCGAGGCAGGGGTGTACGGTACCAATCCCAACCTGCTCCTGGGACCGCCATTTTACATCCCCATCCGACGGACGACCAGTGAACTCCAGGATCTAACTACTTTCTCAGATCCTGGAGGAGCGGAAGTTCCTATAGGAAAACCTCAATATTGTAATTAGGGCCTCTTTTAGACATTCCTAAAAACCCGCGTAGAATCACGAGAATTATGTACATGACGAGAAAAAAACACCACCGAATCAGTAAATTATGCAAGAATTTTGCAACAATATGTATCCAGCATTGATCCCCCACAGTGTTAACTATCATACCATATTACTTTAAACTCAAGCTGTACTTTTGTTTTATGCATACATACCTCAAAACGCATATCCGGTCAGTTCATCTTAGGACCCAGCTAGTCAAAGGTTCACAACAGTTACTGCTAAATTTGCTACATTGCAATTGGCTGTCTTATCATTGCAAATGGTATGCATCCTCTTACAGCATACAACATCAAAAACCTTGATTTCTTCCCATCGGTAAGCCATGGCCTAACGAAGAATACAAGGTATATTGCCAGGTAAGGCACAAATCAGTCATGGCAATTAGGCGTGAAATGTTCCTTTTATTACATTCTAGGTAGGTGCATGAGGTTTGTCTTTCGATGTAGAGTAGTCAATATACCGTTAATATATGATTTCTCGAATATGCTCTCATGGCTTCAAATTATGACCTTCAATAATGTTATTATAGCCCATATCATGACCAAGGATGGGTCGATAGAATTGAACTACGTTATTCTTAACATTTTATGGATGATTGGATAACTTTTAGTTGTTACAGAAACTCTAAATCCAACAACAACATCCAATTTGGACTAGGTCTAACATTAGACTCAATCCGCGTAAAAAAACAGGAATAGCGAGTGATCTGGACAGAGAATAAGATACAAACATCTATTGCAACATACCTGTGAATGATCGTTCCTGTTTATGATTTCTTTTGTGATTCCGTGCACGTCGCGTCAGGTTCGCGCAATTTTAGGGCTATTACCAAGTTTTCCTCTCACTAATAATTGTCAGCACGTTTGAGTAACACCCGAAACTGGGACAACGTAACGACAACAACAACATCAATTACATATGTAGCGAGACAATGAAAAACAACACTTACGTCGCAAAGCTGTGAGTAAAACGTTCTGCTTAGGAATAATTGATCGACATTCTTTCGTTTATTTGTCCGTTGATTTGTGTCATAATTAGGAGTTCTTCAGGGAGAATGTTACACAATCGAATAGTAATTGCAGTGAGGTAGCATTACTAAATCCAACAGAATTGGGGCAAACGTAGCTGTTGTAGGGCATTTACAATTTCCTACTTCTTGTTGTATATCTCCTGTACTTCCACGTGGTCATTCTGGTGACTGAAAACAGCATTTCTTCTTTATGGTTTAGCTTAGTTCCATTGGATATATGTCCGTGATATTAATAATTATAGTTGATGGATAACATATACAAAAAACAGTACTACATCACGTTACAAAATACCGTAAAGTACATTGCTTATTCTGAGCATGTCCATAATTTGTAGGAAGCTCTGAATCAGAGGTGAAAGTCACACAGCTATACTATACATTTCCAATGGTTATTCTAGAGAACATTTTATATGATTTAGTACTACATTTTACACATGAAATATGACATCAGTCGCGATCTTGATTGGGAGACATAGTATACGAATTAACTCCGTGCGAGTTTCTGGGTACA